>JAVJIF010026671.1:0-70198 GCA_038442645.1 Agave tequilana
TTTTTTGAATTAGTTGCTCAGACTCTTCCACGAGTTCCAAAGTCTTTTCAACAAGAATTTTTCTTTTGATGGTTCTGGAAAAGAACTATATGGGGTTTGGAAATTTTATGGAAATGATGAGGTCGTCATGATTTCAAATTATTTTGGGCCTCTAACATGGCTTCCGTACTCTTTTATTACTCTGATTTTTCTTCATTGATAGTTCTGAAAAGGAATATGTGAAGCAAAATGTGAAAGAAGATGGTGGACAAGGTGATTGATAATTTAACTCAGGGGGGTGAATCCTCACTAACTCTGTGAATAGTAGAAATTATTTTGAAAATCTTGGGGCATGGGTCATATTGAGTCGAATAAACCCAATCCGTCCTATATGATTGGTTCATGTTGTACATGTCGGGTTCGAGTCATCTGAGTCAATTGATGTCAGGAGACAAATATGAATTCATATTAGGATTGAAAAATTATTGTTGTTGAAATCCATTTCATGATTTACAAAAAAGAAAAATAAACAAACAAACAAACAAAAAAAAAAGAAAAAGAAAAATAAGCCTATTCTAGGGTTGACTTAGACCTAAATGACTCCTAACTGGTTAGACTATCTACGAGACTACATTGTATAAATCTGACCACAAGTTAATCGGCCAGGTTGAGGCAAGACCAGTGGGAGGTATTCGTGCCGGAGCAACGAGCCTAATTATGCCAAACCACTGTTCTTCGAGGTTTTGCCTCTCAATCTCCAACCTTGGACACTGATTTAACAAGAGTCAAACTCTAACAACTTTCTCCTTATGTCAATCTCCTAAATGAGCCCGAATGTCCCTAGGGGTCAACGTCTAGCAAGTTTTATTTAGGATTGGGTTGTGTGAGTGGGGAGGTGATTTTTAGACTAAGGGAGGGTAATGACTTCCCCTCCTTATCTTATGTTGGTTTTGCCCTTAATTTCAATTCGTGCAAGTGTGCAATATAGATATGAATGAACACACAAAGCGGGTAAATCACTTATGTGTTTGTCCTAAACTATATGCAATGCCATATGTACATCTCCGTCAAGATCACAACAATACAAAAATAAAAATATAGTATATTGGAATGAAAATTGACATGTGTCAAGATGCAAATGCCCAAACCATTTTAAGACATCTAATTACTGTATTTTAGTTCTTTAAATTATTGAAGTGTATAGGAAATATAAATAGAAACTAGCTGCAGAATATAGAAATATACAATAATTTACCCAACCACACAAAAGTAAGTATGAATTTCTGCAATGCTAAATTTCTAAAAATTTTGACGTGCACACCAAAAAACAAAGAAGAAAAGTTAACAAAAATGTGAAATCAAACCATTCCCATCCTTAGCAATGGCGCCAAAATTTGATTAGAAAAACCGTGCACAAAAGTATCATTTTGAAATCAGGAGTCAAAGTGTGTGTGCTTTGACTTCCTCGATACTTCCGTTATAGCATAGAGGCTAAAAGGTCGAATCCACAAGGATGGGAGGCGTGTAGAAGCTTTACTGGCATGTTCACGTTGTAGGATCGTTGAGATAAGGACTAATTGCGAAATCTCTTGTAAGCAACTATAGATCTGAAATAACTCAAGTCAACACAAATCTAAATAAGAAGGATTAATCGTTAATCAAATAAACAAAATAAATAACTGCATGTAAAGGAAAACAAATCTCAGAAATTGACAAACGCAAACAAAGAGATTTATCCTGTTCGGTCTCCTTGTGACCTACATCCAGTCCTCAAGCCACCCGCTTGAGATTTTCATTTAACCTTGATCTTGCCACCCAAAATCAATACAACATGTACACCACTTGTCGAATCCCCTTCGCCAAATGTGTACACCTTCTCTTCCACCAAGAGAACACCTTTTAACCTTTGTACAACTGCTCTACAACCAAGAAGCCTCCCGTGTACAATGGTCACCTTGTTCAACTTGCCTCTTCAACCAAGAAGCCTCCCGTGTACAATGAACACTTTGAGAATTACAACTCTTTTCCTATAGCCTTGATACTGAAAAGTGTATGTGGACAAGGTACATATAGAAAACAAAAACTTCACAGACTTCACAATAGGAATTGGCTTTGGTGAAGACTGAAGTTAGGAAAACAGTTTTCAGATTTTTTAGATTTTGACTTTTGGAAAACTGATGAAAATGTTGGTAATTTGGCCTTTGAACTAACTACCCCTTATATAGCTGAAGACTAGGGTAAGTAGGGTAGTTATAGGTGCATTTCGAATGTTTGAAACGTTGGAAAACGTTGCACAAAGGACCAACAGTCAGAAACTGTCCAACAGTCAGATCTGCCTATTAGTCGACTATCTTTTTGAGTTAGTCGACTAACTTAGGCAAAATTCCTTCTATTAGTCGACTATGTTTGGGCATTAGTCGACTATGTTATGAAACGTTGGATTGACAGTTTCAGAATAACTACTTCAAGTCGACTGCAACTAATTATAAGTCGACTTGGGCCAAGTATTAGTCGACTAGGGACTTTGGATTAGTCGACTAGAAAAGTATTAGTCGACTTGGTTTTACTGTCGGTCGACTAATTTATCAAACAGAGAGTTGGGTCAGATTCTGGACACTTGACTAGTCGACTTGGGTTACTGAGATAGTCGACTACACATTGGTTAGTCGACTTATAATGGACATCAAGTCGACTAATGGACCAATGAAGTGTGTGTTTGTGTCAATGCTTTTACATGCTATTTCAACTTTACAAACTACACTCTATCAACTCTCCTTGGCACATCTTGATCATGTCAGACTCTTGATTCGTCATGTGTTAGAGCTCCAATATTTGATCTTCAAGAACGTCTTCATCGAAATAGGTTCCAACATTCTCCCCCTTTTTGATGACGACGCTTTGTGTGCACAAGTCCTCCCCTGCAGAAAATATGTTATCTTTTCCTCCTCCTGCAGAAATGGGTTTATACAGATAGAGAAATATTTTTTCTCTCCCTGCAACAAATATATTAGTACATATATACATAGTTGATCTTTATCAAATTTTTTATATGGTACCTGTAAGATAAACGTTAGTTGGTACCAAATATAAAAGATCATATCTAACCTTTAGGACTCCAAATCCATTTAGAATTTGGTTTCCACCTGTTAGTATATACTAATTGCAAGAATCACATATATCATGCATGTATGAAGCAATATATGTATTTTTATCATAAACATTTAAGTTCTTTGGAATCCATATAAACTTACTTTTCTTAGTCTTACTTTTTACAAAAGAACTATATGGATTACTATAACATGAAGATTTTGCAACAAATCCAATACCATGATTATCATGTGACAGTTTCTGAAATGATAATAAAGCATTCAAATTTTCTTTTCCTTTATTGAACTTAGTCACATGTTGCAAAAGATCTTCATATTTCTTTTTGAAAACTACATGTCTTTATCCAATATAGATATCCTATCATTCAAAGACTTAGTTTTCCTTTTTCAGAAATACATTCTCTTTTATAAACTTCTCATTTTCATTTTTCAAAGATGATATGACTTTTTCAAAACTCATCTTGTTGAGAATTTATAGAAGATATTTGTAAAGCATAAACAAATTTTCCTGTTAAAAGTTCTCATTTTCTTTTACAAAACTCTGTTTTCAGTTTTTTCATTTTTCAGATTCATAAATAATTCATTAAAGCATCAGAGAGTTCAGAAAACGATACCTCTTCATCTTCTATGGCCCATGTAACATAAGTTAACATGTTCAGTGGATTCTTCTTCATCAGAAGATGAGGAATCACTATATCTGAAGATGCTTCGTAGTTCTTCTTTTTTTTCTGAACTTCTTACTCTTGTGCTTATCTTTCTTCTTGAGCAAAGGGCAATCCATCTTCATATGTCCTGGTTTATCACAATTAAAACATTTGAATTTACCTTGCTTAAGAAATTTCCTGAACTTCTTTGAGAGCATTGCCATCTCCTCTTCGTCATCATTGTCCGTGTCGGAAGATGCATGGAAGGCGAGTTCTTTCTTCTTTGAACGTGTTGTCATTCGTCCTTCTTCCTTTCTTCTAACTGCACTTCATATGCCATTAGATTACCGATTAGGTTTTCTAATGTCATAGTTGAGAGATCATTCGCCTCTTCAATGGCGTTGTCTTCTTCTCCCATTCTGGTGTGAGTGCACGAAGGATCTTTCGAACTCTTTCAACTTGGGTGTAGTCCTTTCAAGGGATGCTAGTGTATTGGTAATGTCGGTGAATCTTGTAACCATCTCGGATATGGTTTCATTCTCCTCCATTTTGAATAACTCAAACCTGTGGACAAGAACAGATTTTTAGATTCCTTAATTTTATTAGTGCCTTCGTGTGTTACCTGAAGAGTATGCCATATTTGATGTGCAGAAGTTGCTGTTGAAACACGGTTGAACTCTTCTTTGGTTAGGGCACAGAATAGAGCATTCATCGCTTTGGCGTCAAGGTTCGCGTTCTTCTTTTGATCTTCACTCCAAGCGTTGTAGTTGGTTGTGGGCTTGGTGTACGATGCTTCTACGATGTTCCAAAGGTCGTAGTTGAGTGACTGCAAGTATATCTTCATTCTACACTTCCAATAGTTGTAGTTGGTTTCCGTCAACAGCGATGGACGTTGTGTAGAATGTCCTTCTTTGAATTGAGATGATGAGAACTCCGTTGCCATCCTTGTTGTTGACTTGTATCTGCCCTGATATCAAATGTAGGATCAGAGCGTGTACTCCGGTTGATGAAGTAGGAATGTAGATGCCGGTTGATGACCCTCGCTCTGATACCAAATGTAGGATCGTTGAGATAAGGACTAATTGCGGAATTATCTCTTGTAGGCAACTATAGATCTGAAATATCTCAAGTCAACACAAATCTAAACAAGAAGGATTAATCGTTAATTAAAATAAACAAAATAAATAACTTGTATGTAAAGGAAAACAAATCTCAGAAATTGACAAACGCAAATAAAGAGATTTATCCTGGTTCGGTCCTTGTGACCTACATCCAGTCCCCAAGCCACCCGCTTGAGATTTTTCTTTAACCTTGATCTTGCCACCCAAAATCAATACAACATGTACACCACTTGTCGAATCCCTTTGCCAAATGTGTACACCTTCTCTTCTACCAGAGAACACCTTTACCTTTGTACAACTGCCTCTACAACCAAGACCTCCCGTGTACAATGGTCACCTTGTACAACTTGCCTCTTCAACCAAGAAGCCTCCCGTGTACAATGAACACTTTGAGAATTACAACTCTTTTCCTATAGCCTTGATACTGAAAAGTGTATGTGGACAAGGTACAGTATAGGAAACAAAAACTTCACAAGACTTCACAATAGGAATTGGCTTTTGGTGAAGACTGAAGTTAGGAAAACAGTTTTCAGATTTTCAGATTTTGACTTTTTGAAAACTGATGAAATCTTGGTAATTTGGCCTTTGGACTAACTACCTCTTATATAGCTGAAGACTAGGGTAAGTTAGGGTAGTTATAGGTGCATTTCGAATGTTTGAAACGTTGGAAAACGTTGCACAAAAGACCAACAGTCAGAAACTGTCCAACAGTCAGAACTGCCTATTAGTCGACTTGCTTTTTGAGTTAGTTGACTAACCTAGGCAAAATTCCTTCTATTAGTCGACTATGTTTGGGCATTAGTCGACTATGTCACGAAACGTTGAATTGACAGTTTCAGAATAACTACTTCAAGTCGACTGCAACTAACTATAAGTCGACTTGGGCCAAGTATTAGTCGACTAGGGACTTTGGATTAGTTGACTAGAAAAGTATTAGTCGACTTGGTTTTACTGTCGGTCGACTAATTTATCAAACAGAGAGTTGGGTCAGATTCTGGACACTTGACTAGTCGACTTGGGTTACTGAGATAGTCGACTACACATTGGTTAGTCGACTTATAATGGATATCAAGTCGACTAATGGACCAATGAAGTGTGTGTTTGTGTCAAGGGTTTTACATGCTATTTCAACTTTACAAACCACACTCTATCAACTCTCCTTGGCACATCTTGATCATGTCGGACTCTTGATTCGTCATGTGTTAGAGCTCCAATATTTGATCTTCACGAACGTCTTCATCGAAATAGGTTCCAACACACGTGTGTGTTAACAGTTCTTTTATGTTTCAAAGAATCAAAGAAAACAAAACAAAAAGTGAAAAGAGAAGAGTGCGATGAAACACGAAGAAGTGGAACATAGAAGAGAAGATATTTATGATTTTTGATAATATTTCTAAAACAAAGTGAAAAAGAAAGAAAACTCATGGCTACTAACTACTAATGGCTCCACTAGCCATGATAACCTATTAGTGATAGTTGCCTCACATGTATCTTTAGACATACTGGTCCTTGGTTCAAGAGTATTTCAAAGCATGACCCATAAGATCACTTTCACATCCAAACTCAACAAAATAAGTGCAAGCTACTCTTAACCACAAACTAAAACAAAACTAAATGCAAACATGAAATAAAATAACGTTAGCTTGTTGAGTGTTAGAATCCATCATCATGAGCCATCAATGGCTCTTGTAAGAGCAAGCTCAAGTAGAGGCTATTAAATTCATGTGGATTATCAAACAAGGAGTTAGCAAGTTAGTGGTTAGTAGTTAGTTTGCCATGAGAGAAAATTATCTAAGCATGTAAAGGAGTTAGAGAGAAGAAAATAAGTAGAGATAAAGAGAGAACCTTTCATAGAGTGTCACTCTCCATTACAAGCACTCTTACATTCATCCTATGTTCTACTCTCTTCTCTATTACATGATCTATAAGAAATAAAAAATACAAAAGAGGAAGAAGAAGAACAACTAAGCTAAACTACCCAAAAAAAGTTACATACATAGAAGAGAAACAATCCTAAAACTCTCTTCAAAACTCTTCTCTCTGGAAATCTGGCCAACCTGGGTATTTATAGGTAAAGAGAGCACCAGGGAGGCATCACGGGCCATGAGTCAAAACTCGACATGTGGCCCCACCAAAAGGCCACGAAAACGCAGTTTTACCATGTTTTCGCGGCCTTCTAGGGCCGCGCTGCCACGCCAGTAGGTGCAGACTATTGGCTTATCCCTCTGCTGATTTCTGCTGCTGGTTTCTGATTTTCTGTAACCTATTTTGGCAAATCTACCTTCCAAGTCAATGGCTATATTTGTAGGCTTTAAATCACCAAATAAATAGGATTTATGGCTTCTTCTCATTCCACACGATTGACGTAGGAACATACATGAGAGATGTTATTAACAGAATTTAATATTGAATAACTATGAAGAGGTGGTATGAAATATGCAATTTTGTACACTAATCAATACACATACATAAGCACACATGTATTCATAATTACACACATAATCATGCACACTAACACAACTTGCCCATTATTATATATAACCCCTACAGATAATATAATTACAAGCGCGCACACACATGCACACACACACACACACACACACACACACACACACACACACTCATAACATAATTACACACACATAACAATTAAATACAGAGAGAGGAGGAAATAGACTCACACTGCAAAGGGGGTGGTTTGCGACCTGGGGCTCACGGCAGTGGCAAAGGGGATGGCTCGCCGGCGGAGGCTGCGAAGGGAAACCACAGCTCGCCTGGGGCCACGGAGATGATGCTGTGCGCTCCGAGGAAGAGATCGGGGAGTCACGGGCTCCGGCGAAGGCTCTGAGGTATGGGCTGCCACCATGGGGAGGGCTGAGTGGTAATCATTTTGATGAGGGTGGATGTAGGAGAGGGAGCCCGGGGAAGATTGGTGTGTTGCTGGGAGCATGGCCATGGATCTGCAGAGGGCAGCTAAGGAGGAAGGTGTGCCAGGTCTTCCGTGGAGGGTGGAGGCCTGGGTGCGGGGGTTTGCTAGGGCGTTGCACGGCTGTAGGTGCAGATCTGCGCCAAGGAAGGGGGCAGGCTGTGGGTGGAGTCCGAGCTGTGGTGCGATGGATGCGGCTCTCCGGCGATGGCCAAGGGATAGATCTGTGCGTGGAGGCCCAGGCGGTGCATCGAGGGAAAGGGGGCTGGGCTTGGGTGCTCCGGTGCGGGTGTTGCCTGGGCTGGAGATGGCCATGGAGAGAGGTGAGGAAGGGACTACCATGTGCTCGGTTGGAGGTTGCAGGCTGTGGTGGCACTACTGCAGATCTAGGGATTGTTGGCGCAGAGAGGAAGAGGGTGGACTGGCGCACTAGGGCAAAAGCATAAGGGTTGCTCACGGCCATGGCGGGGCTTGTGTGGCAATGCGGCACGGCCATGATGGCGAAGGGATTAGAGACATGGGCTGGTGTTGAAGGAGTAGGGAGGCTGTGGGGATTTGGGTGGAAGTTGGCTGTGTGTGTTGAGGAAAAAAGGAAGAGAAATATTATGAAGGGATTTTGGGTTTAGATTAGTTGGGATTAGAATCTAATAATTTAGGATTTATATTGTGTTGTTAGGATTAGGATTTAGATATTAGGTAACGAGTTTTAGATTGTGGTAATGGGTTCGTGGGTGTAATCGGTATAGATCATGATTTATAGGGTTGGGAAGATGAAAGGAGAGAGAAGCTAGACTCACTATGATACACATACTAAAAATAATAATTAGGAATGTTAATAAACAATAAGTAACCGTAATACAATAATGATAATATAACAACAATAGTAATACTATAATCAAGAATGGATAATATTAATACTTTATGGTAATTAACAATAACAAAGATATTAATTAACAATAATATTTATATAAATAATTAATACTGACAATAACAACAACAATAATTATAATAATAAATATACTAACCATAATAATAACAATATTAACAATAATAATATTAATATATACTAATAACAATACATACTAATAATATTAATAATATTAATAATTAATAATAATTCCTACTAAAAACAAGTAGTAATAGAAATTCTTAAATCCAGTTATTAAATAAAATGATAAGTCAAACCAGATAAAATATTTAAAAATAATAATACAGTATTATGAACTCGGGGATATTACATTCTACCCACCTTATAAAAATTTCATCCTCGAAATTTCAATAAGCAGGGAATGAATAAAATCAAGTTAAAAGAGAAGATAAAGCTTTCACGTCACTTCTCACTGCATCATGGGTCTACCACGCTTCTGCTGCGTGCTCTCATCTCTGCTACCAGCTTCAACATATAGTGATCAAACTCAAGAGACAAAATTAGGAAAATAGAATCAGCAAGAAGAATAAGAATTAAGAAAGAATCTAGATTACTCTAAAAGAAGAGTAGAAATTAGAGATATCAAAGGATTGAAGAGATGGATTTTTTTTCAAGGAAGAACGATCAATTTAGAAGTGGACTCAATATCATAAGGTGAATATTATATGTATATTGCAGTGTAAACATAAGTTGTTTCAAGTTATCGGTGAGAACTAGGTCCTTTTATTTCAAAATTGAAAGTCGAACCTGGCTCTGATACTAAGAAAATCCTGTCACACTCCACTTCTCAAATATGATGGAGCGGAGGCGCAATGCGAGTCAGCGACATATATACGCAAGGAGAATATCTCACGTATACGCGTTAAGTCTTAAATAACCCGAAATAAGCAACAAGAATCTACTAAAATGAATCACTATCATTGCAATAACACATACAGATGTCCACACATGATATCACATGAAATAAAAATAAAATAGAAGCCAAGTTTGATATACAGGAATCAAAAGAATAATTGCAATAAAGGAAGACAATAATACCAGAATCAATAGAGAAAAAACTCTAGCTTTTCGCGAAGCGTACGATCACACGAACACCTGAACAATATAAGAAAGCATTCAATAATTAGACGTGCAAATCAAGAGTTATCAGAAAGCGACCTAATGAGTGTGTTAGAAAAGGGAAAGTGTGCGTGCATAATAAACAATGTGTACAATATGATAAACTATGAATAAAAGAATTGATAATCAATATCGTAAACAAGATTATTAAAATATGTATTGAAATAAAACTATAATAACATGATAAGCATAGATGAACAATAAGAAGGTAGTCAGTACTAGAGTCAGATGTCCATCAGGTCAAGTATAGTATCAGGTGTTCAAGGTACATACATTAATCAGACAAAGACAATCAGTATAGTAAATTATTATTTATTATGTCAGCGAACACCAATTTCTACTTGTAATCGGCGCATCCCATACTACGCTATCACATGTGTCAATCAGGGTCCTAAGTTATTGAAACTAATTGGTTGGAGACATTGTCCATACTTTAGGTGGGTTCCGTACATACCCTGAACCACGGCCCAATCACTTGGCGTTGAATCAGGTCCTACCGCTAGGTAGTCAATAAAAATAAGTATAACAATAGGAACATACGGGATGTCATTCATTCCCCAGAACCTTGCAGTGGTACCGTCTTTCGGCACGCAACCTGTATCCTAGGTCCACCCAAAATATAGACGCTGTCTCCTCCATCAATTTCCCCAATCCCAGAGTAATTATCTATTTACATTATTTTTTAGAGCAATCAATATCCATGTTATTTTAATTACTAGGATGATATGGTGACAGTAACAATATCAATGATGTAACCATAACAATGTGGACAATGTTATCATATACACGGTAGAACAATGAAACAATACACGTGTTACAATCTGACAATTTTTTCTAGTAACTTTCAATAACATGTATTAATACAATAACAAATTCAGATACTACTCAATAGACAATTTCATTTAGAACTGATCGATATCTCATCCACCAATATTATATCTGTAACTGATCCATCAACTCAAATCTCAAAAGCAATTCTTGTGAACATCACATATCAATCCATGTTACATATAATCTCAATAATCATCATAAACATCAAATACTAGATCTGTGTCAGAATATCTGATATTGTAAATCTTGAGTGCAGCAAATAGTTAATCAGCTCTTTCATCACTACCAATCTATTTTAATTCTCTAGGTCACCAATAACTGAGATCAATGATAACTAATGTCAAACTCTAAATATATGTTATCACCGATATTAATAAAATCACTCTCACAATAACTCTATCTCTTTACCGAAAAACTGAAATAGTCAAAAACTAATCATGAAAAAAGGTCTACTGAATATCCTCAAAGTCAACTAGATCAACAGTTACCAAAATCATATCCAAATAATGAAACATCCTCAAGCGACATGAAACTCATAATGGTCTACATCTGATAATCAACATCAAAAGATCATCACTCAAACAGCATAATCAAGGGTAAAATGGGGAACACTCACAAGTATCAATCCAACTATATCCAATCATCAGAACACTAATCAAAATTCTCTGAAACAAACACCAAGCTCGTGTCAAATCAACTCAGTAGTATATCCCTTCTCTATATGATCAGTATATACATCCTTTAAGTCATTGATATATCCAGATCCCAATATATAAAAATATATAAATCATCTATATTAACCAAGTAAATATCAATCCAAGCATGGTAAATCAGTTTGTCGATAAAGCGATATCATATCTGACACTTTCTCACTATTCACAGGAGTTCTGGTTGGAATAATCTCTAAACAATTTATCCGATAAATACTTCACATAAAATAAGAGTCACTGACATCAATCACAAACCAATCAACCTCAAGATCAATATATTTATATTCTAAGATTTATCACAACTAAGTCAGTTATAAAATCAAGTCCGGCCTATGGTATATCAATACTGGGCCTAAGCCAACAACAACAAATTACTAACACATGGAATGACGCTGATAAATACTCATATCAACTGAATAAATAAGGTGGACATTCACTAATGACTTATGTAGTGATGCAGATAATCACACTGGTAAAATACATCAATATTAACATGAAATGATAAAAGTAAAACACAAATACATATTGACAACAGTAAATAAGAAAATGAGATAAAAGAAAATACTCACATGAAATGACGTGATTTTGGATCTGAATTGGCTTCTGGTCTTCACCGCACGAATTGGTACAAACCTTCGAATCATCACATGGGTCGGTCTTCGAATCGCCAGTGTATCGAGTTCACAACAGGCACAAATCCGAATCTCCCGTTACCGAATTCGGATCGCACAAATGAATCCACAATGCTGTAACATGCAATCAAACACACACATAAACATAAATACAAATACAAGCACAAGTACATTCTACACACACATGTACACAATAACACATGCATACACGTGCGTACATATACGAGTATACACATACATATACACACACATATATATACATATATTTACATACATAAACTGAATACTTTTACACACCCATATGCATGAATATATATACACATACATAAACACACATGTATTCATAATTACACAAATAATCATGCACACTAACACAACTTACCCATTATTACATATATACCCCTACACATAATATAATTACAAGAACACACACATGTAATATAATTACACACACATAACAATTAAACACAGAGAGAGAGGAGGAATAGGCTCACGCTGCAAAGGGGGTGGTCTGCAACCTAGGCTCACGGTAGTGGCAAAGGGGATGGCTCACCGACGGAGACAGTGAAGGGAAACCACGGCTTACCAGGGGCCGCGAAGATGATGTCGCGTGCTTCGAGGAGGAGATCAGGGAGTCACGGGCTCCGGTGAAGTCTCCGAGGTATGGGCTGCCACCAGTGGGGAGGGCTGTGTGGTGATCACGGCCTGGTGTAAGGGGGATGCAGGAGAGGGAGCCCGGGGAAGATTGGTGCACTGCTGGGAGCATGGGCATGGATCTACATAAGGCAGCCAAGGAGAAAGGTGCGCCAGGCTTTGCCGTGGAGGATGGAGGCCCGGGTGTTGGGAGGTTGCTGGGGGATTGCGCGGCTGTAGGTGCAGATCTGCGCCAGGGAAGAGGGCAGGCCGTGGGTGGAGACGGGTTGTGGTGCGATGAATGCGGCACTCCGGCGATGGCCGAGGGGATAGTTTGTGCGTGGAGTCCCAGGCGGCGCGTCGAGGGAGGGGGGCGGGCTGGGGTGCCCCGAGTACGATTGTTGCCTGGGTTGGGGATGGCACAGAGGAGAGATGAGGAAGGGACTGCCAATGTGCTCGGGTTGGAGGTTGCAGGTTGTGGTGGCGCTGTTGCAGATCTAGGGCGTGTTGGCTGATTAGTCTACAATTATGCATTATTATATCGCATTCCCTACCGATTTATGAATAAAATGTCATCTAAATCGTGTTTTGGTCTCTCTTGCAAGTAAATCAAGAGTTTAAGGGCAAAGAAGTAATAAGAGCTTAATTAAACCCAATTTCGGGTAATTAAATCCGCATTACTTGGAGGCCAAGCAAGGAAACTTCTAGAAGATGCATTGAAACTAGACCTTTGCTCACATCAGATGAATATTCGGGCGAAATTACCAGAAACTGAATATACCAAGAAGGTCCCCGAAGTGCCACGGATTCTCGCACCAAAACCAGGGACTTTTGTCCCTGGTTTTGCCGCGGATCCACGGCTATTGTCACGCCCCGCTTCCCAAAATACATAAAAACTGAGTCGCGACGAAGGTCGGTGACGTATATACGTGAGGAAATTACCCCACATATATACGCTAAGCCTAAATTAACCTGGATGTAGAAGATCAATCTTATGGGCCATGCTCTGTATCGTCTCTTGAAGCCAAGAATTAGTGATGGCCTAGGACCATGTGAGGCAACTATCACTAAGAAGTTAGCATGGTTAGTAGAGCATTAGTAGTTAGTAGCCATGAGTTTTATTTTCCTTGTTTTGAAAATCATTTTCAAACTCTTTTTCTCATTTTTCTATCGATGTTTTCACCATCCTCTTAGTTCACCTTTGTTTCATCTTCCTTTGTTTTTATTTCCCAAACCACTTCTCTTTTATTTTCTTCGCCGTTTTCATCGCCTTCTCTATCTACCACATGCTTGATTTCCTTTTCTTTTCTTTTATTTTCTTTTTCTAATTCTTTAACAAAGAAGAACTGTTAATAACCGACGTGAATAGAGACTGTTAATGCTTCTATCGCCTCCCGTCCCTGTGGATTGACCCGTTGAGCCAATGCTATAACGAAAGTATCGAGGGAACATTAGCACATACGAGCTTTTCATTGATTTCATAAATACTTCCGCTCCGATCAAGTTTTTAGCGCCGTTGCCGGGGAACGGAAATGGTTTTGATTTCACGTTTTTGTTAACATTTTCTTCTCTGTTTTAGTGTGCAGGACAATCTTTACAGGTGCTTAACATTACAGAATGAACACTAGCTTTGCATCTCATGCTCTAGAAAGCAGGGACTCAGCCTCTAAAGAACTGCCGTGCAAACACGACTTTTGCCGCGGACATGCGGACATTTGTAATCATTGTGTATCTTGTTGTGCTGGGATGTGTATCTTGTAATAGCTAGTGGATTTGTACTGCTATTTTTCTGCTTTGATTGCCTACACACCACAATAAACTAAAGAACTAAAATACGGTATTTGGACGCTTTTAAAATGGCTTAGACATTTGCATTTAGGCACGTGTCAATTCAATTCCTATATACTATATTTTATTCTTTTGTTGTGATCTGGATTGAGGTGTACATATGGCATTGCATATAGCATAGGACAAACACGTGGGTGATTTATTCGCTTTGTGTTATATTCTTGTCTATATTACACACTTGCACGAATTGAACTTAAGGACAAAACCCATACAAGATAAGGTGGGATTTCATCACCCTTCCTTAGCCCAAAAATCACCTCCCCACTCACACAACCCAAGCCTTAATAAAATTGATAGACGTTAGCCCCCAGGGACATCTCGGACTCATTAAGAGATTGACCGAGGGTGGAACTTGTTTTGAATTTTACTCTTGTGAAATCGGTGTCTAAGGTTGGGGATTAAGAGGTTACGCCTCGAAGATACCGTGGTTTGGCGTAATTAAGGCCGTTGCTTAAGCACGGATACCTCCCACCGTATTTTGCCCCTACCTGGCGATTAGCTTGTGGTCAGATTCAAGCAACAATCTCCCCCAGGTAGTCGACCAGTTAGGAGTCATCTAGGTCTAGGTCAACCTTAATATAGGTTTGGTTTTGATTTTTTTTCTTTTTGTTTGTTGTTTGTTCTTTCTTTTTTGTTTGTGATTGTTTGTGAAATGGAATTCAACAATAACAATTCTTTCAATCCTAATATGAATTCATATTTCACACCGACCCCATTCAATTTGGATAATTTCAACCCGAGTTTTCAAAATATGAACCAACCAAATACACCGGGTTGGCCTTATCCGAATCAATACAACCCATACCCACAATCTTATGACTATAATTTCCAAAATAATTTCAACTCTTTACAGAGTCAATGGGATTCACCTCCCCCGAGTTAAATTTTCAACCTCTTTGTCCACCGTGTCCACCTTGTACACAATTTACACAATATTCATTCCCCGATTTCGCTTCCTATACTCCTTTTTCTGGACCTCCCATTGAAGAAAAATCAGACCTAGAAAAGAGTATAGAAGCCAATCTATAAGAAGCTGAGCAACAACTTTAGAAAATTTTAACCTCTCCAATTTCACAATATTTTCAAGAGTCTTACTCAGTTCCACCTCCTCATAATGAACAACCATCTGCCCTGAAAACGAGTAAAAAACTCTTGTGTGGGTCCAAGCTTCAATCTCAAAATATGTTGGACTCACAATCTTCTCTATCTTTTCAAAACTAAGATTCTTATACTTCCTTTCTGGATCATTCACTTGAAGATACATCACATTTAGAAAAGAGTATAGAAGTCTTGCAAGAGTCCGCGTTAAAATTTCAAAAATCTTCTACCGAGTCTATCAATAGGTTGGAAATACATTTGAGTCAATTGGTTAGCATTTATAGGAATGAGGAAACTCTATCTTATCAATCTTTGACCAATTCAGCTATCCCAAACTCTATTTATCTGACCCAGGACTCTTGTCATTTTGAAATCAAGATTCAATTTCAGCACACCCATCTGAACTTGTCCAAACTTCAAATCCCATTGACATTTTGGCAAGTTACCCTTTTCCTGAAATTGAACTTGAGCATGAATATGATCCTGAACTTCAACTTGGTAATTTATTTCACTGCCTGATTCAATATTGACTGAGGTGTTTTTACCTGAATTCAGGCCTTTTCCCGAGTCAGTATTGGATCCAGTGTCAATTCATTGTGAAATTGAATCACCAATGTTTTATGATCATCATATTGAACTTGACCAATTTCATACTTTTGAAAGTCCCATTGATAAATTGGCAAGTTCTCATTTTTATGGAATTGAACTCAATGAGGAATAGGACTTTGATCCTCAAATTTGTGATCCAGTTCAAATTCCTGAATCAATATTGACTCCTGTTATGTTACCCAATTTAAGCAACATTTGAGAGTCATTTTTGATTCCCATACCTGTCATTCTGGAACTGAAATCACCAACCTTAGGAAGTCACATTCCATCATGGGAAAATGAATGTGGACTTGAGTTTCAACATCTTGATTTGGACCCACTTCCTGAACCAATCTCGACTCCCGAACCTCTACTTGACTTAAGTCTTTTTCCTGAGTCGGTATTCGTTCCTGTACTTCCTGAGTCCAAATCAATCATTCCATTCTGGGACAAGGGTCTTGATAAATTTGACTTTGAAATTATTTTGAAAATTGAAAATTAGATAGGGTAAAACTCTTAATAAAATCATACATATATACATCACTCTAGTGGGTTGTATTATAGAAGTCTCTGGTGGGTTCCTCCGGACTCCACGCAAGTTGAATTGGGCCGCATTTCGTGGACCAATCAGACCACCACCAGAACCACCACCTTGAGCTGATTTTTCCTTCCCTCTCTATTTGTTTCATGCATACATACATCGCGATGCATTGAGGACAATGCATGAGATAAGTGTGGGGGAGGGTTTACTAACATAGAGTTTTTAGATTTTCTTTCATTTTCATTTTTTAGGATACTTTAGAAATCTTCCCTTTGTATAGGAATTTTCTCTTTCTTTAAAAACTTTTTGAAATAAGAGACAAAGTTTTGATCTATTTTTAAGAAAATTAAGATGATCTTAAAAATTAAGAAAACTTTAGTTATGACATCTTAAACCTAGTCAAAATAGTGGATCTTGTTTTAGATTATAGGCTAAGTAAGATAAATTGGAAAGATAATTTTATCTTGAATTTTTTGCCTTAGATAGTATGCACTTCACACTTACACAATTTTTTGGATGGAAACAAAGACCTAAAATGCCATAAAGTTAGAACAAAATTAAAAGGAAAAAAATATGGTATAAATAAATAAAAAAATCACTTATTAAGCTGGATAACTATGCCTCAAGAAGCATGATTATTCACGCCTAACGGTGATCATAAGAAGCAAATAATCCCCCTTAGTTTTGTGGCCTTATTTACTCGAGTCCTTAAACCCGAGGGATGTTTTCTCATCTGGTGCCCTAAAACCGTCTGGTCTGGGAGTCATCGGTTATAGGCTAATTACATGGGTGAACTAGAAAGCCCAAGAAAATTAAGGGAAGAAAAAAAAGAAAAGAAAAAATATAAAAATAAATGGCTTGATGGTTAGAGTTGAAATCCCAGAAATCTTCAATATCACAAAGTGCATATTATCTAGGTTTTATGAAAGATAAAATATTCAATCCAATTTTATATTCTTACCTTAATTGAAGACAAGATCTAACATAGAGACTAAGTTTAAGGAAGAATGATTTTTGGTGGACTTTTGACCTTAGATCGCTTATATTTTGCAAAAATATTTCATAAACTCGTCTCTCTTCAAATGAGTTTTCAAATACTAACATTTGTCTTCTTTCTTTATGGATTTTGTGGGTGCAATCCGCTGAAACCCTCAGGAGACAAAACTCCTCCTCTAGGGTAACCTAGAGGTTTAACGGCTTGTTGCACACGCTCAGTGCAATCGTGTCACCTGCGAAAGTGGTGTAATAATCTTTGTAGTATAGTTTTTCTTTTCTTGTTTTGCTCGGGACGAGCAAAAGATAAGTGTGGGGGTGTGATTAGTCTACAATTATGCATTATTATATCGCATTCCCTACCGATTTATGAATAAAATGTCGATCTAAACCGTGTTTTGGTCTCTCTTGCAGGTAAATCAAGAGTTTAAGGGTAAAGAAGTAATAAGAGCTTAATTAAACCCAATTTCAGGTAATTAAATCTGCATTACTTGGAGGCCAAGTAAGGGAACATCTAGAAGATGCATTGAACATAGACCTTTGCTCACGTCAGAAGAATATTCGGGCGAAATTACCAGAAACTGAATATACTAAGAAGGTCCCCGAAGCGCCACGGATTCTCGCACCAAAACCAGGGACTTTTGTCCCTAGTTTTTCCGCGGATCCGCGGCCCTGTGGTGGGGCCATGCATCGATCTTCGACGTGTGGCCCCGTCTCGTCTTCCAGAAGCCTCCTAAGCCTATAAATACCCTGCATAGGTCCAGAGCGAAGCAGTTTTTGATTTTAGGAAGAGTTTTTTATTTTAGAAGTAGTTTTTGATTTTAGGAGCAGTTTTTGATTTTAAGGCTAGGTTTTCTATCTTTAGTGTAGTGTAGTGTAGGTGTTCTTCTTCATTTCTTTTGTATTTTCTTTTCTTTTTAGATCTTATAGTAGGGCTGAGAGATTCAGAGAGAGATAGAGAGGGATTGATGTAATAGATGGTGACAATCTATATAAATGTGCCTCCTTTCTTCTCCAATGTAATCTTCTCCATCTTCTACATGATGCTTGGCTAACTTTTCTTCTTCTCATGACAATTTAACTACTAACCACTAACCATCTAACCACTTACTTGATAATCCATATGAATCTAATAGCCTCTACAAGGCCTTGCTCTTGCAAGAGCCATTGATGGCTCATGATGATGGATTCTAACATTCTAACATTTCTAATACCTAACCCACTAACTTACTTACCTGCAATGTCTTCTTTATTTCATGCTCACCTCTAACTGGTTTTGATGATTTAATAAGTAGCTTGCAACTTGTTAGTGGTATGGATGTGTTGTTTGAATGTAGAAGATCAATCTTATGGGCCATGCTCTGTATCGTCTCTTGAAGCCAAGGATTAGTGATGGTCAAGGATCTATGTGAGGCAACTATCACTAAGAGCTTAGTATGGTTAGTAGAGCAATTAGTAGTTAGTAGCCATGAGTTTTATTTTTCTTTGTTTTGAAAATCATTTTCAAACTCTTTTTCTTATTTTTCTATCGATGTTTTCACCATCCTCTTAGTTCACCTTTGTTTCATCTTCCTTTTGTTTTTACTTCCCAGACCACTTCTCTTTTATTTTCTTCGCCGTTTTCATCGCCTTCTCCATCTACCACATGCTTGATTTCCTTTTCTTTTCTTTTCTTTTCTTTTCTTTTCTAATTCTTTAACAAAGAAGAACTGTTAACAACCGATGTGAATAGAGACTGATAATGCTTCTATCGCCTCCCGTCCCTGTGGATTCGACTCGTTGAGCCAATGCTATAATGGAAGTATCGAGGGAACATTAGCACATACGAGCTTTTCATTGATTTCATAAATACCCACTTTTTGAGTGCTAGTTCCGCTCCGATCATTGGCGCAGAGAGGAAGAGGGTGGACTGGGCACTAGGGGAAAAAGCACAAGGGATGCTCACGGCTTTGGTGGGCTTGTGTGGCAATGCGGCATGGCCATGATGGCGAGGGGATTGGAGACATGGGCTGGTGTTGAAGGAGCAAGAAGGTTGTGGGGATTTGGGTGGAAGTCGGCTGTGTGTGTTGGTGAAAAAAGGAAGAGAAACATTATGAAGGGATTTTGGGTGTAGATTAGTTAGGATTAGAATCTAATAAGTTAGGATTTATATTATGCTGTTAGGATTAGGATTTAGATTTGGGTAACGGGTTTCGGGTTGTGGTAATGGGTTCGTGGGTGTAATGAGTATAGATCAGAGTTATAGGGTTTGGGAAGATGAAAGGAGAGAGGCTAGACTCAGTACGATACACATACTAAAAAATAATAATTAGGAATGTTAATAAACAATAAGTAACCATAGTACAATAATAATAATATAACAACAATAGTAATAACTATAATCAAGAATGGATAGTATTAATACTTTATGGTACTTAGCCATAACAAAGATATTAATTAACAATAATATTTATATAAAATAATTAATAATGACAATAACAACAACAATAATTATAATAATAATACACTAACAATAATAATATTAATATATACCAATAACAATACATACTAATAATATTAATAATATTAATGATTAATAATAATTCCTACTAAAAACAAGTAGTAATAGAAATTCTTAAATCAAGTTAATAAATAAAATGATAAGTCAAACCAGATAAAATATTTAAAAATAACAATATAGTATTATGAACTCGGGGATATTACATGGGCTCTCGAGGATTTGGCAGTGGTGTGTATGACACTGCAATTTGTACTTCACGTAAGGCGTGCCTCCACCGACGCGGTGAAGAAATCGTATCTCGATAGAGCATTTGATCTTCCGGTGTGAAAATAGTTGAGCTTGTAAGGAAACTCTTTGTTCGAGGGGGATTGTTAGGATTTGGGTCGAACATAAAATCCCACATCCGCTAGACTTGGGATGATCTTGAGTATTTAAGGATTTGAGCAACTCCACATAGAAGGCTAGTCTTTTGGGATGGTGCCCTAAGTCCTTCACTCAATACTGTCATTTTCGGTTCTTCTCGTATTCATAGTTTCCTTCCTTGTTCGTGTCCCAACTGTTGCAGCAAGCACATCTTTTGTTGTTGTTGCTGCTGCTCCTCCTCGCTCACCATTTGATGTTTCCTCTTTAGGATCAGAAGCTAGAGCTCTCCTCCACTGAAAATCCACTCTTCAAAATGGAAATATTAGCACCCTCAGTTCTTGGGACTCCCGATACCAATGCATGCATGTGGTTTGGAATCATATGTGAAAGAGGGCGAGGAGGTTGGGGAAGTAGTTTGACCATATTGACTTGCCTCGTGCTTGCTTAGAAGGTAAGCTTGATTCTCTTCACTTCTCCTCCATTTTGTCTCTCACACACCTCCACCTCCATCATAACAACCTCCTCGGACCCATTCCACCAAGCATTGGCTCACTTACCAATTTTATTTCACTCGATTTGGCCAACAACAGAATGATGTGCAATCTGCCACTCTCTTTAGCCAATCTCTCCCAATTTCTTGAGCTGGATCTTTCAAACAACAAGTTTTAAGGGTCTATACCTATGGAACTAGGAAATCTCTGTAGTATTGTTCACCTAAGAATCTATACGAATCAACTAACAGGTTTCATCCCTTCTTGTTTGGGAAACCTCACCAAGCTGCGTACATTGTATCTCCGTAGAAATAGTCTTTATGGCACCATTCTTGAAGAAATAGGTAATTTAGTATATTTGACTCATCTAACATTCTCATTTATATAATCTCTTAACTGGTTTCCTTCCTTTGAGGTTGGGAAATATGACCAAGCTAAACATCTTGGCTCTTAGACAAAAACAGCTCTCTGACTCCATCCTTCTTGAAAGGACATCTACAAAGGCTTACTATTCTAGACATTCACAATAATCTCTTGACAAGCCCCTTCCTTCGAATTTTTCAAATCTAACAAAACTTCAAATCTATATCTTTACAATAATACTTTTTCTTCAATGATCCCTCATGAAATTAGGAAACTAGTGAACCTCATTGATTTAGAAATCTGCAACAATTTCCTAATAAGCCTATCCCTTCTAGTTAGGAAACTTGATAAAACTTGAAACTTTGTACCTGTACCACAATAAATATTAGGAACCAAGCTAGCTCACCAGGCCTGATTTGTAAACAAAAGACCAGTGAGACAAGTCAAACTTTGGTAAAGTCCAGTCACCTTGGGCTGGCCTTAGAGTCTCCATTTGAGCCTTAGAGTCTCCATTTGAGCCCTATGGCCATTTAACAATGAAAGAGAAAAAAACACACTTACATCTTTTCTTTCTTATTTGTTTCAAACCTTACATTTTCTAAGAATAAGAGTCTCTAGTTTGACTTTTAAATTTTAAAAATTACAAGATGCTACTAAATTGTGGTGTAATGGTAATATTAATTGAAAAATAAGTATATTTTACATAGTATTTGGACTCATAGTAGGGCCTAAAATGGGTTTTCTTAAGGCCAAGGTCGGGGTTAAGGTTGAGACTAGGCCTAGCGCGGGTGCTAGTCCTGACCCTAAAATAAAATAGGCCTAAGATAAGTGTGCAACTCCTAATTATTTTTGACAGGACTTTTTAGGTGGGTCTCACTTTATTTTATTTATTTATTCACGTGTTAGGACATGTCATATCTAATTTTGCTAAAAGAATCTATTATTGAACCAACTTTAATGGGTTTAAATCGCTTTAAACATTTTTATCTTATCTTTTTTACTTGTATAATATATCCTTCAATCTTTTTGTGTGTGTGTGTGGTGCCTTCACATGCATACTGTAACGCCCCGATTCCACGGATACGGGGACGTCACTGCAACGTATATACGTAGGTCAGAACTACCCTCCCGTATATACGCTAAGCATCAGTACAAACAAGAATCAGAGTACGGAAGCAAATGGTGCATTATACATTCCAACATATATATATATATATACAATCACAGAGTTATCACCAGAGGTGATGAATATTACAATAATAATACATCACAGATATGCGCAAATGCGAGAGTACAAAAGATATACATATGTGAACGGTACAAAGGGAGCTCACATACAGGTATACAAGGAAAAGTACAAGAGTAAATAGAAATAGGGCACTCACGAGTTTGCTAAGAGGAAACTCGAGAGGCATACAGGGGGCCTGGATGGATGTGGCTCAGGACGGTCGGCTGGAGATCCACGCTACTGCTGCGTACTCTGAACACACGCTCCTAGCTCCAGGACCTGGACGTGAGAATCCAGGGGAGTCAAATGATACTCCCCAGGCGAGTGGTGAAGCAAAACCAAGTGGTGAAGCAGGGTGAGCACAATAATGCATATATCAAGTGATATCAAGTAGGAAATACTCAGGAGGCAGATAGGTTAGAGCAGGTATGAATAGATGTAATACCCCGTTCCTGGAATACGTACTTAGTTGCGTATTCAGATTTTCAGTCGTATTTTTTCGATTTGTTTCCTGTATTTATTCTGTATGATGAATTCCTTATATGATTGTTTTGTTTTGGATTTGGATTCGTGGACACGGAGTCAGCCCTAGTCTGAACCGAAGGACCCGATCCTAGTATATTACCCGATTTGGCCTTTCCGATGTTTAGATTTGACCGATTTCAGTTCCAAAGATTATTTTCCAATATTTTAGATTTTATATGATTTTCTGGAATTTTCTTGGATTAAAAGGAATTTCTTCAAAACCGGTGTCGGCCAGTACCGCTGACCGATTCCAGGATTTTTATTTTACAAACGGCTTAGAATTTCATGATGGTTCTTTAGACTTTATTTCTTAGAATCCTATTTCTTACCTAAATTCTTTTTCTGAGGATTTTATAAATTTATGAAAATTCTTTCGGAGTCTGTAAATAACTGATTCCGGGATTTTTAATTAAAAATCTATACAGTATTTCTTCAAACGAATTTCACCATGAGTCTTCAAATATTTTTTTGATTTTTGGTAAAATTTCCAGACCAATCCGAGATACTTGAATTTCGGACATTTTTCCAAAATTTGCAAAATTCCTTTTCCACCTCATGTGCCACCTCATTTCCCACTCACCACTTCACCTAACCCCACTAACTCTCACTCCTCCCCATGGCCGACCAAGTGGCAATGGGAGGGACACCTCACCCCCACATTTTTGCAAGGAAACCCCTCACATCCACTTTAATCCCACTCCCTTTACAAAAGATCCCTACATATAAATTCCTATACATTTGCAAATCACCCTTTTCTCATTTCTTCACCAAGAGAAGAATTCTCCCAAACTCTCCTTCTTCCTCTTCAACAAACCCTAGCTCCAAGAGAACACCCAACCTCTTCACCTTCACCTCAAGGTCTCTAAGGATTCAACTAGGGCTTCATCAAGGGAGCTCAACTTCAACCATCACTCCATAGGCAACTCCAAGAACAAGTTCTCCAACCCTAGCTTCAACATCAAGTGGTGGATTGAAGCCAACACCTCTTCCCTTGGATCAAGCTTCAGATTTAACCCATCCTTGTGAGTATTTCACTCACCAAAACTTGGTTATTTCTTAGCATGCTTAAGTTCACATATTATGTTCAATTATGCCATCAAAATCATATTTTTAGCCATCAAACACAAACCCTAGAAAACCTGTTCTGTATGCTGTTTCCAGTCGATTAGTCGACTTGACCTAGAACCTAGTCGACTAGAAACCCTTAGCTGAAACTTAACCTTTTCTGGAAACACAGTATTAGTCGACTTACCCATTTTCCTAGTCGACTAGCTCCACTATTAGTCGACTACTATTCTACCCTAGTCGACTAACCTTGCTTGAACCTGAAACCTTAACTCTCGGCCCTAGTCGACTTGACTATATTATTAGTCGACTATAGACTATTAGTCGACTACCATTCTTCCCTAGTCGACTAATTTATCCTGAGACAGAAACCCCAACTCTCTGTATCTCAGACTTAGTCGACTTAAGTATCTGTTAGTCGACTTGACCCTCCTATTAGTCGACTACCCCTTCTAATCTAGTCGACTGACTTTCCCTGAAACAGAAACCCAAACTCTCTGGAACCCAGTTCTAGTCGACTATACCAGACTGTTAGTCGACTAACTCCACTATTAGTCGACTACTCTTCCATCCTAGTCGACTAACCTTGCCTACCTGTCTTAGTTGATTTCTTTCTTGAATATGAACCTTACCCTTTAGACTTACATCACATATAGGTTCACTTGACTTGTCACTTGACAAACATCATCTACCCTACCTTCTTTCTCACTCCACATATTTATATCACAGGTTATGGCGCATCCCAGGCTTCCGTGAATTTCGGATATTTCGGTATATTGGTGACTCAGGCGAGTGTTCTCACTCGCTACCCTCTTACTTCTTATTTCATTGATTATGCGCATGTTCTCGCTTTAGCTTTCATGTATTTTATTTCATGTTCTATATCTTTTATTACTCTATGCTATGCGTGGCCGACCCTTCGTGGTCGTTGGACTTGTTGGACTTTGGGTCCTTACTTTTATATTACCACTTGGCATTACTTTAGACCTGTTAGTTATGTGCTACCATTTGACATATGTATATCACCTGACATCTAGTGTGTTATCACCTGACCACTTGGCATGCTCTATGGCAAGACCCTATTGGTATGACCTGACTTACCCAGACTATTATCAATCTCTTGACATAACTTGCCACCTGATTACTATAAATCTCTTATATGCTTGGTTGCTTGTTAATTATCATCATCCTGTCATGCTATCACTTTACACCCAGCATGATATACTTGACTTGTGATTATCATTCTTACGGGAACTTGACTTATTATCCTGTATCATGATCAGTGACTTGTTTTCCTGCTTTACATGCAGTAACCTGACTATATGTATTTGTGTACTCCTGATTCCTGATCATGACCATTTCCTGTTATTCCCGTAAAGTGATAATTAAACTATTGAATCTTAAAATGGACCAACTTGTATTGGGTCGGGGGAAACATGCGGATATCGATATGTGTTCGTGTTTACAGTGGCTTTAGGTTGTGCACTATATTTCCGGTCTTACCTGTGGTACTCCAGGGGACCGAGGGGAGTGCTTTCTCCCTTTCCTGTTTACTGTCATGACAAGGGCATACATAAGTCCCTCCTGTTTAGCCTTGCGGCAGGTTCCGTCTTCAAGCAACGGAACAATCCTGGGCCGTGGTCCCGGGTATGCACGGGACCCACTGTAAACATAGTTCGTTGATACACCCGCTGTTTCCAATAACAACCTCGACTTGCTTATATATGGATGTATGTGAGTTGGCCGTACACCGAGACATATACCGAGATATATGGGCAAGACGAGTAATAATAAAGTGTCATAATAATCGGCTCTTTAAGTTGTAAGTAGAGGTATGTGGAATGGGACGCATACCAAAGCCTACATCTTAAATAGCTATGAATCTGTGCTGTGCCTTACCGTATTTGCTTTTCCCGGACTTTATATTGGATTTTCGTGTTTTATGAGTATTATGGTAGTTCGGATTGGTTTTATTCGGATTTCCTGTTTTATGATTATCCTGCCATATCTATTCATATCTGCTCTATCCTATCAGCCTCCTGAGTATTCCCACTTGATATATGCATTATTGTGCTCACCCTGCTTCACCACTTGGTTTTGCTTCTACACTCGCCTGGGGAGTATCATTTGACTCCCCTGGATTCTCACGTCCAGGTCATGGAGCTAGGAGCGGGTGATCGGAGTAGCGCAGCAGTAGCGTGGATCTCCAGCCGACCGTCCTGAGCCACATCCTTCCAGACCCCCTTTGTGCCTCTCGAGTTTTTCCTTAGCAAACTCGTGAGTGCTCTTTTATACTTTTCATACTTGTACATCCTTGTATACTTGTATGCGAGCTCCCTTTTATACCGTTCATATTATGTATATTCCTGGACTCTCGCATTTGCGCATATTAGTGATATGATATTCATGTAATATTAGATCACTACTGGTGATAATTCTGTAATTGTTTATATGTGTTGGAATGTATAATGCACCATTTGCTTCCGTACTCTGATTCTTGTCTGTACTGATGCTTAGCGTATATACGGGAGGGTAATTCTGACCTACGTATATACGTTGCAGTGACGTCCCCGTATCGCCGGGATCGGGGCGTTACAGGTTGGTATCAGAGCTTAGGCTCTAACCTCCTCAGTACGTCCAGAAGGCAAATCAATGGTAAAGAGATTTGCAACTGGAATACATGAGTCTTGGTTATACATTCCAACTGCAAGTGCAGAGTTATCTATTTCTTGGCTATCTTTCCTTTGATTTCTAATCCCTCCTTGAATATCTTTCCCTTGATTCCTAATCACTCCTATCCTTTCCCTGTTTTGGTTTTATGTTTTGGTTTTATGAAGCCTTATACTATCTTAAGATATGACTAGACTAGAGAGGTAGTGGCTGGTTCAGAAGGAAGCTATTATGTGATCTCTTCGGCCAACTTGATGAAGCTTGGTATTCTCCAGATCGATCTTGATCTGGCTATCTTTCAGAGGACAGCAGTCAGATTCTTAATTATCGGTCTTCTTTATTATGCTCAGGATTTTCGGGGTTTTCTTTATTACACAGCCACGACATCATCGGTATTCATTTATTTCACAGCCACGACATCATCAGTATTATTCGGCATTATTCTAAGGATTTATTACACAGCCACGACATCATCAGCCGGAAATGCAGAGTATGATTATTATTCAGTTGACTTGAGAGCCCTACCTATAGTGCTTCATATCTTAATTAGTATAAATTCCACCTTTGTTCCCTTTGTATTCAATTTGCCCCTTAACGAAATTGCGAGGACGCAATTTTTGTAAGGTGGGTGGATTGTAATACCCCGTTCCTGGAATACGTACTTAGTTGCGTATTCAGATTTTCAGTCGTATTTTTTCGATTTGTTTCCTGTATTTATTCTGTATGATGAATTCCTTATATGATTGTTTTTGTTTTGGATTTGGATTCGTGGACACGGAGTCAGCCCTAGTCTGAACCGAAGGACCCGATCCTAGTATATTACCCGATTTGGCCTTTCCGATGTTTAGATTTGACCGATTTCAGTTCCAAAGATTATTTTCCAATATTTTAGATTTTATATGATTTTCTGGAATTTTCTTGGATTAAAAGGAATTTCTTCAAAACCGGTGTCGGCCAGTACCGCTGACCGATTCCAGGATTTTTATTTTACAAACGGCTTAGAATTTCATGATGGTTCTTTAGACTTTATTTCTTAGAATCCTATTTCTTACCTAAATTCTTTTTCTGAGGATTTTATAAATTTATGAAAATTCTTTCGGAGTCGGTAAATAACTGATTCCGGGATTTTTAATTAAAAATCTATACAGTATTTCTTCAAACGAATTTCACCATGAGTCTTCAAATATTTTTCTTGATTTTTGGTAAAATTTCCAGACCAATCCGAGATACTTGAATTTCGGACATTTTTCCAAAATTTGCAAAATTCCTTTTCCACCTCATGTGCCACCTCATTTCCCACTCACCACTTCACCTAACCCCACTAACTCTCACTCCTCCCCATGGCCGACCAAGTGGCAATGGGAGGGACACCTCACCCCCACATTTTTGCAAGGAAACCCTCACATCCACTTTAATCCCACTCCCTTTACAAAAGATCCCTACATATAAATTCCTATACATTTGCAAATCACCCTTTTCTCATTTCTTCACCAAGAGAAGAATTCTCCCAAACTCTCCTTCTTCCTCTTCAACAAACCCTAGCTCCAAGAGAACACCCAACCTCTTCACCTTCACCTCAAGGTCTCTAAGGATTCAACTAGGGCTTCATCAAGGGAGCTCAACTTCAACCATCACTCCATAGGCAACTCCAAGAACAAGTTCTCCAACCCTAGCTTCAACATCAAGTGGTGGATTGAAGCCAACACCTCTTCCCTTGGATCAAGCTTCAGATTTAACCCATCCTTGTGAGTATTTCACTCACCAAAACTTGGTTATTTCTTAGCATGCTTAAGTTCACATATTATGTTCAATTATGCCATCAAAATCATATTTTTAGCCATCAAACACAAACCCTAGAAAACCTGTTCTGTATGCTGTTTCCAGTCGATTAGTCGACTTGACCTAGAACCTAGTCGACTAGAAACCCTTAGCTGAAACTTAACCTTTTCTGGAAACACAGTATTAGTCGACTTACCCATTTTCCTAGTCGACTAGCTCCACTATTAGTCGACTACTATTCTACCCTAGTCGACTAACCTTGCTTGAAACCTGAAACCTTAACTCTCGGCCCTAGTCGACTTGACTATATTATTAGTCGACTATAGACTATTAGTCGACTACCATTCTTCCCTAGTCGACTAATTTATCCTGAGACAGAAACCCCAACTCTCTGTATCTCAGACTTAGTCGACTTAAGTATCTGTTAGTCGACTTGACCCTCCTATTAGTCGACTACCCTTCTAATCTAGTCGACTGACTTTCCCTGAAACAGAAACCCAAACTCTCTGGAACCCAGTTCTAGTCGACTATACCAGACTGTTAGTCGACTAACTCCACTATTAGTCGACTACTCTTCCATCCTAGTCGACTAACCTTGCCTACCTGTCTTAGTTGATTTCTTTCTTGAATATGAACCTTACCCTTTAGACTTACATCACATATAGGTTCACTTGACTTGTCACTTGACAAACATCATCTACCCTACCTTCTTTCTCACTCCACATATTTATATCACAGGTTATGGCGCATCCCAGGCTTCCGTGAATTTCGGATATTTCGGTATATTGGTGACTCAGGCGAGTGTTCTCACTCGCTACCCTCTTACTTCTTATTTCATTGATTATGCGCATGTTCTCGCTTTAGCTTTCATGTATTTTATTTCATGTTCTATATCTTTTATTGCTCTATGCTATGCGTGGCCGACCCTTCGTGGTCGTTGGACTTGTTGGACTTTGGGTCCTTACTTTTATATTACCACTTGGCATTACTTTAGACCTGTTAGTTATGTGCTACCATTTGACATATGTATATCACCTGACATCTAGTGTGTTATCACCTGACCACTTGGCATGCTCTATGGCAAGACCCTATTGGTATGACCTGACTTACCCAGACTATTATCAATCTCTTGACATAACTTGCCACCTGATTACTATAAATCTCTTATATGCTTGGTTGCTTGTTAATTATCATCATCCTGTCATGCTATCACTTTACACCCAGCATGATATACTTGACTTGTGATTATCATTCTTACGGGAACTTGACTTATTATCCTGTATCATGATCAGTGACTTGTTTTCCTGCTTTACATGCAGTGACCTGACTATATGTATTTGTGTACTCCTGATTCCTGATCATGACCATTTCCTGTTATTCCCGTAAAGTGATAATTAAACTATTGAATCTTAAAATGGACCAACTTGTATTGGGTCGGGGGAAACATGCGGATATCGATATGTGTTCGTGTTTACAGTGGCTTTAGGTTGTGCACTATATTTCCGGTCTTACCTGTGGTACTCCAGGGGACCGAGGGGAGTGCTTTCTCCCTTTCCTGTTTACTGTCATGACAAGGGCATACATAAGTCCCTCCTGTTTAGCCTTGCGGCAGGTTCCGTCTTCAAGCAACGGAACAATCCTGGGCCGTGGTCCCGGGTATGCACGGGACCCACTGTAAACATAGTTCGTTGATACACCCTGTTTCCAATAACAACCTCGACTTGCTTATATATGGATGTATGTGAGTTGGCCGTACACCGAGACATATACCGAGATATATGGGCAAGACGAGTAATAATAAAGTGTCATAATAATCGGCTCTTTAAGTTGTAAGTAGAGGTATGTGGAATGGGACGCATACCAAAGCCTACATCTTAAATAGCTATGAATCTGTGCTGTGCCTTACCGTATTTGCTTTTCCCGGACTTTATATTGGATTTTCGTGTTTTATGAGTATTATGGTAGTTCGGATTGGTTTTATTCGGATTTCCTGTTTTATGATTATCCTGCCATATCTATTCATATCTGCTCTATCCTATCAGCCTCCTGAGTATTCCCACTTGATATATGCATTATTGTGCTCACCCTGCTTCACCACTTGGTTTTGCTTCTACACTCGCCTGGGGAGTATCATTTGACTCCCCTGGATTCTCACGTCCAGGTCATGGAGCTAGGAGCGGGTGATCGGAGTAGCGCAGCAGTAGCGTGGATCTCCAGCCGACCGTCCTGAGCCACATCCTTCCAGACCCCTTTGTGCCTCTCGAGTTTTTCCTTAGCAAACTCGTGAGTGCTCTTTTATACTTTTCATACTTGTACATCCTTGTATACTTGTATGCGAGCTCCCTTTTATACCGTTCATATTATGTATATTCCTTGGACTCTCGCATTTGCGCATATTAGTGATATGATATTCATGTAATATTAGATCACTACTGGTGATAATTCTGTAATTGTTTATATGTGTTGGAATGTATAATGCACCATTTGCTTCCGTACTCTGATTCTTGTCTGTACTGATGCTTAGCGTATATACGGGAGGGTAATTCTGACCTACGTATATACGTTGCAGTGACGTCCCCGTATCGCCGGGATCGGGGCGTTACAATAGATATGGCAGGATAATCATAAAACAGGAAATCCGAATAAAACCAATCCGAGCTACCAGGTAGTTATAACATAATACTCATAAAACATGAAATCCGATATAAAGTCCGGGAAAAGCAAATACGGTAAGGCACATCACGGATTCATAGCTATTTAAGCTGCAGGCTTTGGTATGCGTCCCATTCCACATACCTCTACTTACAACTTAAAGAGCCGGTTATTATGACACTTTATTATTACTCGTCTTACCCATATATCTAGGTATGTGGCTCGGTGTACGGCCAACTCACATACATCCATATATAAGCAAGTCGAGGTTGTTATTGGAAACAGCGGTTGTATCAACGAACTATGTTTACAGTGGGTCCCGTGCATGCCCGGGACCACGGTCACAGGGTGTTCCGTTGCATGGTGACGGAACCAGCCGCAAGGCCTATCAGGAGGGACTTATGTATGCCCGATAATAACAGGAATAAGGGAGCCAGCTCTCCCCTCGGTCCCCTGGAGTACCACAGGTCAGACCGGATATAGTGCACAATACCTAATGCCACTGTAAACACGAACACATATCGATATCCGCATATTTCCCCGACCCAATACAAGTTGGTCCATTTTAAGATTCAATAGTTTAATTATCACTTTACGGGAATAATCAGGAATTAGGCATGATCAGGAAATTAGGAGTACATAAGTACTATATAGTCAGGTCACTGCATGTAAAGCAGGAAACAGGTCACTGATCATGATACAAGATAATAAGGTCAAGTTCCCGTAAAGGTAATAATCACAAGTCAAGTTATCATGCTGGGTGTAAGGTGATAGCATGATAGGATGGTGATAATGAATAAGCAACCAAACATATAAGAGATTGATAATAATCAGGTGGTAAGTTATGTCAAGAGATTGATAATAGTCTGGGTAAGTCAGGTCATACCAAGAGGGTCTAGCCAAATAGTAGTATGTCAGGTGGTCAGGTGATAACACACTAGATGGTCAGGTGATATACATGTGTTAAAAGGAAGCATACAACTAACTAGTCTGAAGTAATGGTATGGCAAGTGGTAACATAAAAGTAATGACCCAAAGTCCAACAAGTCCAACGACCACGAAGGGTCGGCCACGCATAGCATAAAGCAATAAAAGATATAAAGCATGAAATACAATACATAAAGACTAGAGCGAGTATACTATCATAATCAATGGAATGAGAAGCAAGAGGGTAGCGAGTGAGAACACTCGCCTGAGTCACCAATATACCGAAATATCCGAACTCCACGGAAGCTTGGGATGCGCCACAAAACCTGATATAAATATGTAGAGTGAAGAGGAGAGAGAAAGAGTGGTTTAGGGAGAGAAATTCTAGAGAGAGAAAGTCTAGAGGGAGAAAGTGGGATTTCTAGAGAGAGAATCTAGAGGGAGATTTCTAGAGAGAGAATCTAGAGGGAGATTTCTAGAGAGAGAATCTAGAGGGAGATTTCTAGAGAGAGAAAATCTAGAGTGAGAAAGAGTGATTTTTAGAAAGGGATAACCTAGAGAGAGAAAGAGTGATTTTTAGAGGGAGAAACCCTAGAGAGAGAAAGTGGAGGTTTTAGAGAGGGTCTAGGGAGGAGTTAGAGAGAGAAACTGAGGAGAGAGAGGGAGAGGAATTGTAGAGAGAGGAGAGAGAGGAAGAGAGAGGAAGAGAGAGAGAGAAGGAAAGAGAGAGAAAGAGGAGAGAGAAGGAAAGAGAGAGAAAGAGGAGAGAGAGAGAGCTGGAGAGAGAGCAGGAGGAACAGGGGGCAGCAGCCCCCCTCTTCTCTCTGGCACAGGGGGCGGGAAGCCCCCTGGCCGGGCAGGGTTGCCGGCCGCCGGCGGAGCGCCGGCGGGGCGCCAGGCTGGGGTGGCCGGTGGCCACCCCAGGGAAGGACAGGGAGGGGGCAGCAGCCCCCTCCCCCAACAGGCCACGGCCAGGGCCACAGGCCCTGGCCGGGCTCTGGCCGGGCTCTGGCCGCGGCAGTGCGGCCAGAGGGGAAACGCCGAGGGCCCTCCGGCCCATCGGCGGCCGGCGCAGGCCAGGGTGGCCGGCGGCCACCCCAACAGTGAGGGAGAGAGAGGGAGGAAAGAGAGGGGGAGAGAGGGAGATCTGAGAGAGAGAAAAGGGAGAGGGGGAAACTGGCCCCCTTCTCCGGCCAGTGGCCGCCGGCGGCGGTCCTGGCCGCCGGCGAGGCCAACAGAGAGAGAGGGAGAGGGTCGGCGGCGGTCGCTGGGCGCCAGCAAGAGAGGAAGGAGAGAAGAGGGAAAAAGAAAAAGGAAAAAGAAAAAAAGGAAAAAGAATAAATAAATAAAAAAAGATGGGAGATGGTGAGGTGGAGATATTTGTTGATGAGGTGGAGGAAATGGAAGTGTGTGGAAGTTGGTGGAATTTTGGAGGAAAATGGAATTTTGGGAAAATTGGGAAATTGGAATTCTTGTGGCTTGTGGAGGAAGGAAAGAAATAAGGAAAAGGAAAAAGGAAAAGAATTTATAAAGAGAAGATTTTCTCTTGGAAGGAAAATTGAAAATAATGGAAGTGGCGAATTCCCGGAATTCAGTAGCAGATACGGAAATCTTTCGGGAAAATACCGGAATCGTCCGAAATTCAAGTATCTCGGAACGACCCGAAATAAATATCAAAACCATAATATAATACTAAGTATCATAGTGAAATCCGTTTTAAGAAATACTTTATAGTTTTAAAGATAAAAATCCCGGAATCAGTTACCTACCGACTCCGAAAGAATTTTCATAAAATCATAAAATCCTCAGAAAAAGTATTTAAGTAAGAAATGTGATTCTAAGAATTAAAGTCTAAAGGACCATCTAGAAATTCCTAGCTGTGTGTGAATTAAAATTCCTGGAATCGGTTATCTACCGACTCCGGTGGAATATCCATAAATTCGTAAAATCTTCAGAAAAAGTATGTAGGTAGAAAATATGATTCTAAGAGATAATGTCTAAAGGACCATCATGAAATTCCTAACTGTTTGAGAATTAAAAATCCAGGAATCGGTCAGCGGCACTGGCCGACACCGGTTTTGAAGAAATTCAATTTAATTCCAGAAAAATCTAGAAAATCATAGAAAATATATAATAATGGAAAATGGTATTTAAAACTAAAATCGGTCAAATCTAATCACCGGAAAGACCAAATCGAATAATATACTATAATCGAGTTCCTGGTTCGGACTGGGACTGACTCCGAGTCCACGAATCCAAATCCAAGACAAAACAATCATATAAGGAATTCATAAAGCAAAACAAATACAGGAAACAAATCGAAAAAATACGATCGGAAAATCTGAATACGCAACTAAGTACGTATTCCGGGAACGGGGTATTACACATACCTTAGTTTGACACATTATCTAAAAATTTTATCTAATTCATCTCCAAATCTTAAAATGTTTTAATCCTCCTTTCTCAGGAACCTTCAATTACGAGTGTCACTGTAGTACAATAATAAAACCTTCAAGATAACAGATACAAGGATCAAATCTTACATGCATTATACTACTGTAGGTTCACCTAGAGGGGGGGTGAATAGGTGAAGGCTAATCTAAAGGTCACTTAATGGTAAATGATGCAAATAATGCGGAAGCTAAAACAATTATGACCTAATTAAAACTTTTACACTAAACACTATGTATAACACAAGAGTGTTGCCGAATTCCCCGTGAAGGGCTCTGGACAAACTCATCTAGATTCCCCTTGAATGGGTTGAGGTGCCGCGTTGGCTCTCTTGGTTGAATACAAGTGTTAGTCAACATCCCACGCAAATATATCAATTAAGCACAAATGAATATATCAAGCATATAAAGATAGACACAAAGTAAGCATGCAAGAGATAATAAGAGACAAAGAGAGAGAGAGCAATCGCAAACACAAAGGGTTTGTTTCGAGGTTCGAGCACACTTGCTCTACATCCCCGCCTTTGACACACGAGGGATTTCCACTATGCAAGATCCCAATGGATCTCTCCTCGGTGCCGCAACACCTACAACCCCTCGGACTCCCTAGTCCCGTACACACGTAAGCCCACTAGCTTGCCGAGGCCGCACCTCAAACCAACCGAGTCCGCACCCGAACTCAAAACAACGCGGACACACACGTCCGCCTCCTCAAAGTATAAGAAATGATCTCTTGGTGATCTAAACACTTTGATCACCAATAAAAGCTCTCACTACAACACTCCTATAAGATAGATATATCAATGGATGCTCAAGTGTTGGTGTGAGAAAACAAGGATGTGAAAGGTGGAGGAAAAACTCAAAGACTTTCTTTTAAACACTCTTGATAAACTCTCCTTTTAATTGGAAGTATTGGCTCTAATTTTGTGGAGAAAAACCTTTGGAATGAATGGGAAAAACTGACTCTAAGAGTCTCCAAAAACTTCTTGCAAAACAGTCCACACCCCAAATATATAGGCTGTCAAAAACTAGCCGTTGGGGCTTTGTCAGAACTGCCGGTCGACCCGGCGGTCGACCGCCAACGGTCGGAAATCAGACCGTTGGAGCCACGGTCGACCGCCTGGGTCGACCGACCCACTGGAGCTGAGAGTCCAACTCTCTGTCGGTCGACCCGTACGGTCGGCCGAACTTTCCAGAGAGCAGAGCTCTCTGGAGCGGTCGACCGGCACGGTCGGCCGTCCTCCAGTACACAAAGGCGTGCACATCTGTGCACGTCGGTCGACCGGTCCGGTCGGCCGACTCCAGGATTAGTCGACTTATAAGGAGGCAAGTCGACTTATCTGAAGCCTGAAACAGTTTTCTGAGATCAAAAAGTTTGTCTTTTTTGCTCAAATAAAATCCCATAAAATGCATAAAAATCTACAAAAATAGTTTAACCAATATACTTTGAAATACAAACATGCTTGCACAAAATCAAGACATGTTATAAAAGATTGAACTATTTTTGTAACTTGGAAATATTTGGCTCATGATAAAAAACTGTATTTTCCAAAACATGTTTCCTAAACTTTGTTTTTCCAAACATCTTCAAAATACAAAAACAAGATATTATAATTCATTTTAAGGCATAGTGTGTATGGATATGATCCACTACACAATCAAGATGAAATATCTATGTTTTGGCATTAAGCTCTAAATATGATTTTGGTTAAAGATAAGTTTATGAGAAACACCAAAAACAAACTTGTATTTTTCCAAAATGAAAAATCTTTTCTAAACCAAAAAAATCTTTTATGAAAACAATTCTATCAAGAGTGTGTGTGTATATGTACTTGAGCAATCCACCACTATTCTATCCTTTACATTTTTACTAAAACAAAAACAAAATCTTATACCTAGACACAAGTCTTCATCTTCTTGAAGTCTTCACTTGAAGGCTTCTCATCTTCATGACTTGGTCCAAGCTTGATCCAAAAGTTCCTTGGATCACACCGTGCTAGCTCCAAATCTTGACATTTTATCCTTTGTTGAGCTATGCACCTACTAAGATCTTGATAATGAATCTGTCACTAATTAAATACAAGATCATTAGTAAACATAACTTCATGAGTTGATCATCATCAAAACTAGGGTGATAGGCCTTTGGGCCAACAATCTCCCCCTTTTTGATGATGAAAAAACTCATGGAGTTATATATGCATGGATTAAAGTAAAGCTTCAAAGAAGCTCCCCCTTAACTCATGCATAACACAAAAAATAGATATGGCAATGAGGCACATGAATATGTATGCAAGTATGGAGATAAAACATGCAATAAGCATAAATCAAAATCTTTTTCTCCTAGTTGCAATACAAAACATATATGCATAATTAACAAGGAAGACAAATACTTCTCCCCCTTAAGCAATGAAAACATGCATATAAACTCAAATACTTCTCCCCCTTTTTGTCAATCATCAACAAAGGGTTCAAAGTAAAATCAAATTAAACAAATTTTTCTCCCCCTTTTTGTCATAAACAAAGAGATTAATAAGGGGTTAAATCAAACATATCAACAAAATGTTTTTTGTTTTTTGTTTTTTTTTAAAAAAGGTATCAGAGCTTTAGTAAAACAAGCAAATTTTAAGATACCAAATTGAAAATAATCATTATTGTAACACATATTGATACCAATTGAAAATTAATAAGTATGAAATTGAAGCATATTGATACCAATAGTAAACATAATGATCAAAAATTTTATTTCTCATCATAAACTTTGTGCTTTTAAAAGTGTGAACCAATTGAAAGTTAAGCACATGAAAATCATATATATGTATGAAATGAGTATACCAATTGAAATTGATACATACATATATAAGAAACAAAATATGAGTATATACAAAATAAGTTCATATTGATACCAATTGAAACGATTCAAAGATACCAATAGACATAACAATGTAAATCAAGTGTATCTCTCATAACCTACCACCCTTCATATGTTCAAGATAAAATGATTTTCACTATAAAGCATACTTGAGTATAATCGTCCATCCATCCTCCCATAGATGGTAGGGGTTTTCAAAAATAGATTTAAAAAATAAGCTTTATTTGAAAAACTCTACCAAATGAAGAACAAGTAACTAGTTAAAATAATTTTTGATAAACTAGTTAAGAATCCTTCAAGTAAGGAATAAGGTAAAAATATTTCTCATGAAACACAAGTAAATCACATGACACTAAAACACTCTAATATCCATAAAGTCCATAAAATTTTCAAAAGAGGTGAGTGCACTAGTGTTATGTGGAACATGGTATCATGAAAATGTCAATAAAGCTCAATAATCCTTTAAATCATAAATTTTAAAACATGAAAATCATCACAAATTTTTTCATTCATTTTTCTTTAAAAAAATATTTCAAGGTATATGTATGTTTTGACAACACAAGAAGTATACATACATATCCCTTAAACACAATTGAGTCCATATAAATAGATTTGCATTAAAGGCAAATGACTCAAGAGGTATACATGTATATCTTAAGGTTTGGCAAAATACACATATACATGAAATGAAAACACATGATCATAAATCAAATTCAAAAAGTGGGAATACAAGTTTAAAAAATGTAAGGATCATCAAAACCAAGCAATACAAGCACATTTCATGGGTTCAAATAAGCATTCAAGCACAAATGTAAATAGATTTATTTGTGACCCACGATATGTACAAGTATAAATCCTAGTGTTGACAAAAACTAACATATAAACTAATATTCAAATCATAAAGCACCAAATTTTGAGAAAAATAGAATCATGTGTCAATCTCAAAAACTATTTGAAGAATAAATAACTAGTATAAATTGTTTTGAAAAAACTAGTTAAAGATCCTTCAAATATATCAAATCTTATGTTTTTCATAAAACACAAATAGATACACAAAAATTTAAGCACTCATGGTCTATAAGGCTCAAAAAATGATTTTAACAAAAGTGTGAGTGTTAAACGATCATGTAAATAGCATTTTTATGAAAATAGTCAATGAAGCTTAAAAAGATCATAAGTCACATATTTTTTTAAAAAAAATCATTTTTCATTAAAACACTAATCTTCATGGTATATGTATGATTAATCCAATCCTAACAATGCACATAAATATCCCAAATCTAAAAGAGTCTATTAATGATGTTTGCATGAAGGCAAGAGACTCACGGGTATACATGTATATTTATTAGATTTGAATTAAAAATACATATACATGAAGTAAAGCATAAAGTAGGTAAAACATGTATAAAAGAGAATCATCAAAACTAGTTTATACATATGCATATAGTGGATACAAATGAGCATGAAGTTCAAATATATATGAGTCAACTATAGTTCACTATTCATATATGTATAAAGGCAAGTTTGACACATTCTACATCTAAGCATGTAAATACCACATGAAGCACACAAAAATATGAACATGCTATATGATATATGAAATTAAAAGCATGTACATAAAAGTAGGAGTTTAGAGATTTGTTACCAACTCCAAAACTCCAAATATGGTGGTTGTCCCACCAAGCTTTCTTGATAGTGATGCGTCTAAGATGTGCCCATAAAGTCCATTGCATCCACCACCAAGGCACCAATTCTCTCACGTTTTGTGAGAGCCCTCACCTACATCAAAAGCAAATGGTGGGGGTTTTAGTACCCATATTTTCTTGGGTCCTTGGGTGTTAGTCTTGTTGTAAGGCACCCAAACATTTTTATTAGCAAAATTAAAATGATGCAACTTGTCATAACAAAATTTTGCTAAATGGCCTTTGCGACCACAATGTGTACATATGTACACCTTAGTATGCTTATGTGCAGGAGTGTGATCATGTTGTGCAACATAAGCAAATGCATGGTTATGATGTGCATGAATGCGTGGAGTTTGTTTCTTTGAAAACATTGACTCCAACCTAGAATGATTAAAAGCACAAGAGTTCAAAGTTGAACTCAAACCATCCATTTTATTTTTCAAATCTTTAATCTCATTAGTGGTGGCATGTAAAGCATGATGAGATAAAGAATCATTTTTCTTTTTCTTTTTCGAAATAAATCTTTTTCTTTTTCACAAAATTTTCTTTTCAAAGATTTATTTTCTTGAAAAATAACTTCTTTTTGTTTTTCCACCAAATCAACTTTATTTTTCAAATAGTGTTTCCTTCACATAAATCATTCAATTTTGCAAGCAAGGAAACATTCTCATTTTTCAAATCTTTATTTTCCTTTTCTAAGCATGTCATTTTATTTTCTAAGAATCTTTTTCCTTAAGCATGGCATCAAAATCCTTTTTCAAATATTTGTTATCTTTTTCTAAGCATGCAATGTTATTCCTAAATGAATCATGTTCTTTATGCATGCAAGCAATATTCTTTTTCAAATTTTTATTTTTCTTTTTAAGCATGTCATATTTTTCAAGCACAAGATGACAAAAGGTAGTAAGCTCATCATATGACATGTCCTCATCATCGGATTCGGTAGTTACCTCAAGGGGGTTATCCCCTTGGACCATAAAGCATACGTTGGAGGTGTTGCTTCCAACATCCGAATCGCTCCCCGCATAGTATTGATCTTTTTCACCGAGGGAGATGAGGGTATTCCAAACTACAAAAGCCGAATCAAAGTTAGAAACTCTAGATAAATAAACATCATCTAGGGTAGACTTTAAAGCATTAAGGGCTTTTGCATTAGCCTCAAAATTCTTACCATCTAAAGAATATGCATTATTAGTAGTGGCAAGATATACATGAATGCCTAAGGTTTTGAGGTACAAAGACATCTTCACCTTCCATATATGGATGTTACAATGTCAAACATGGGTGGTGACATGAAGTCCATGGTGTGTGTACAAATCTTGTGATTAGCCTAAAAAGAGGATCTTTAACTCTAGGTTGTTAGACCTAAAATCAGAGTACCAAGTTCTGATACCAATTGTAGGTTCACCTAGAGGGGGGTGAATAGGTGAAGGCTAATTTAAAGGTCACTTAATGGTAAACGATGCAAATAATGCGGAAGCTAAAACAATTATGATCTAATTAAAACTTTTACACTAAACACTATGTATAACACAAGAGTGTTGCCGAATTCCCCGTGAAGGGCTCTGGACAAACTCCTCTAGATTCCCCTTGAATGGGTTGAGGTGCCGCGTTGGCTCTCTTGGTTGAATACAAGTGTTAGTCAACAATCCCACGCAAATATATCAATTAAGCACAAATGAATATATCAAGCATATAAAGATAGACACAAAGTAAGCATGCAAGAGATAATAAGAGACAAAGAGAGAGAGAGCAATCGCAAACACAAAGGGTTTGTTTCGAGGTTCGAGCACACTTGCTCTACATCCCCGCCTTCGACACACGAAGGATTTCCACTATGCAAGATCCCAATGGATCTCTCCTCGGTGCCGCAACATCTACAAGCCCTCGGACTCCCTAGTCCCGTACACACGCAAGCCCACTAGCTTGCCGAGGCCGCACCTCAAACCAACCGAGTCCGCACCCGAACTCAAAACAACGCGGACACACACGTCCGCCTTCTCAAAGTACAAGAAATGATCTCTTGGTGATCTAAACACTTTGATCACCAATAAAAGCTCTCACTACAACACTCCTATAAGATAGATATATCAATGGATGCTCAAGTGTTGGTGTGAGAAAATAAGGATGTGAAAGGTGGAGGAAAAACTCAAGACTTTCTTTTAAACACTCTTGATAAACTCTCCTTTTAATTGGAAGTATTGGCTCTAATTTTGTGGAGAAAAACCTCTGGAATGAATGGGAAAAACTGGCTCTAAGAGTCTCCAAAAACTTCTTGCAAAACAGTCCACAAACCCCCAAATATATAGGCTGTCAAAAACTAGCCGTTGGGGCTTTGTCAGAACTGCCGGTCGACCCGGGCGGTTGACCGCCAACGGTCGAAAATCAGACCGTTGGAGCCACGGTCGACCGCCTGGGTCGACCGACCCACTGGAGCTGAGAGTCCAACTCTCTGTCAGTCGACCCGTACGGTCGGCCGAACTTTCCAGAGAGCAGAGCTCTCTGGAGCGGTCGACCGGCACGGTCGGCCGTCCTCCAGTACACAAAGGCGTGCACATCTGTGCACGTCGGTCGACCGGTCCGGTCGGCCGACTCCAGGATTAGTCGACTTATAAGGAGGCAAGTCGACTTATCTGAAGCCTGAAACAGTTTTCTGGGATCAAAAAGTTTGTTTTTTTTGGCTCAAATAAAATCCCATAAATACATAAAAATCTACAAAAATAGTTTAACCAATATACTTTGAAATACAAACATGCTTGCACAAAATCAAGACATGTTATAAAAGATTGGACTATTTTTGTAACTTGGAAATATTTGGCTCATGATAAAAAACTGTATTTTCCAAAACATGTTTCCTAAACTTTATTTTTCCAAAACATCTTCAAAATACAAAAACAAGATATTATAATTCATTTTAAGGCATAATGTGTATGGATATGATCCACTACACAATCAAGATGAAATATCTATGTTTTTGGCATTAAGCTCTAAATATGGTTTTGGTTAAAAGATAAGTATATGAGAAACACCAAAAACAAACTTGTATTTTTTTCAAAATGAAAAATCTTTTCTAAACCAAAAAAATCTTTTATGAAAACAATTCTATCAAGAGTGTGTGTGTATATGTACTTGAGCAATCCACCAATATTCTATCCTTTACATTTTTACTAAAACAAAAATAAAATCTTATACCTAGACACAAGTCTTCATCTTCTTGAAGTCTTCACTTGAAGGCTTCTCATCTTCATGACGTGGTCCAAGCTTGATCAAAAAGTTCCTTGGATCACACTGTGCTAGCTCCAAATCTTGACATTTTATCCTTTGTTGAGTTATGCACCTACTAAGATCTTGATAATGAATCTGTCACTAATTAAACACGAGATCATTAGTAAACATAACTTCATGAGTTGATCATCATCAAAACTAGGGTGATAGGCCTTTGGGCCAACAACTACGACCTATTTTCCATAAGAGAAAAACAACAACAACAACTAAGTCATTTGTCCCAAGTATTTGGGGTGGGCTACATGAAACAAAAGAGAATTACGTCAGATCGGACACATGGATCAGCCTTCTCTACTCATTCCTATGGAGCAATATATCTTCACTGAGATCTTTAGCCTCTGAACATGAACCACGAGAGAAAACCGAACCTTCAATTATCAGCCGGAAGCATTTATATAAGATTTTGTAAATATCAAGTAAGACTTGGATTCACGAGAAAGTCTAATAGCAACGAGGAAATAATAGTAGAAAAGGTGTGAACTCCGAATGAATTAATATAAAAGATTAGGTTTCACTGAGTTTGCAGAGGAGCATTTTAATCAAGAGATCTCTCTCTCGAGAGAGAGAGGCAAGATCTCGGCGTACTGTACTGCTCGTGATTCATCGACTGGCAAGTCCTCGTGCCCACCCTGACCCGTGACGTCCATTCCCACCCCTGTAGCCTCGATATCCCACCAGCAGCCATGGCCTTGTGTGGTCAGGCTTGTGTGGTCAATTTGTGTCGCCCCCTGGTACGCATCACGAGACCAGAAAGGAGCATTGAGAATCAGAGTTCTCCAGCTCCAAGGCCACAGTGCAGATTCCTCCAAGTGCTTCAATAACTGAGGCAAGGGCCGCGGTTCTTCTTCATAAATAGGACATGGAACCCTCAGTTCCCAAGTTGCCTTGTGTGCTGCTTGTGGGAAACTGAGGAAGAGAGCAAGAGTGGAGCTTTCACATCTCTGGTATGTTGGCTGAGAAATTGGCAATCCTAATTTTTCTTCTTCTTCTTTTTGCAGGAGTTGTGTATGGATCTTTTAGAAGAATAGAACGAGTTGTTTAAATTACATACTTATATTTTTATATTTCATTTGGTTTAATGCTGTAGGTATGCGCTGCATAGTAAATATTCATCCTTGGTCCCCAAAAGTTGCTCTTAATTTGGTTTCCAATGTTTAGTTATCAGTGTTATTTCGAACCTCTGCGCAGGATCAATCTAACTGTATAATTCAGAAAATACTGGGTATTAACTACTTGCAATTTAATTTTACTTAATTAAATAACCCCAACCCACCATCACCAAGAGTTGTGTAGATTAATAAACTGTTGTTATTTGAAATTTTTTATTGTATATATATGGGTTTGGGATTTCGTAAGAGGGCTTGGAAACTAAACCTAACCTGGAACAATATGTGGAGAAGTCTTTTCCAGAGAAACACTTCTTAAAAAAAAAATTGCTACAAAGATTTATTAGAAAATTAACTTGATATCTTAATTTCTACCAAAAATTATGAGATATGGTCATGAGAGATTATCAATAATAGTGTGACATGTTTAAACCACCACTTGTATATCCTTGCATGTTAACAATGAAAACATGTCATTATTTACCTAGCTTTAGGTCTTAATGAAGGCATGTTGCTCGATAGGAATGAGTGGAGAAAGCTGATCCATGTGCTTGATTCGGCGTAATTCTCTTTTGGTTAATGTAGCCTACCCCCAAATGCTTGGGGCAAATGGCTTAGTTGTTGTTGTTGTTGTATTATTTGCCTGGCTTTGCTGTTAGATAAATGATTCTGCCTGGATTGGTATCTATATGTTAGGTTTGCATATTAAATATATTTGTTAAGTATCTGTATGTGCCATGGTGTTTCAAAATGTGTCTATATTGCATCAATTAATTATAGAAATTTGTTATGTATCATATGTGTTAGGTATCTATCTGTCATGATTCTATGTGTGTCAATATTGCTTAGTAATTTAATAAAATTTTGGAATGTATCTATATATGTTTAAGTGGGTTTTCGGTGTATCTTTGAATGTTAACAATGAATTCTTCAAATTTCACGCTGAATAATATACACATGTTCCCATTAATGTAGTTCATGGATAACTTTCTGGATCTTGGGCTGGATGGCGAGGATGAGGAAATCGGGCTTCTCATTCTTTGTTCATGTGCATGCGTCGTCATGATGTGGATGACCGGTCGCATGGAAATCACACAAAGCATCCCTAGACACATTAGGGGTAGTGAGAGGGGTTTGTACCTGCGTAGAGTTATAGAGTCAAGTGATATAAACTGCCGCAATGTGTTCAGGATGGACAGAGAAGTATTCTTCAATCTTTCATCCTTGCTAAGGAGTAGGGGCCTCCTACATGATACACAATATGTCACCGTGGAAGAGCAACTGGGTTTGTTTTTGCACACGGTGGGTCATAATGTCCGTAACAGAGTGCATGACGTCAACTTCCTACGATCAGGTGAGACTATAAGTCGCCATTTCCAGAATGTTCTACACGCAATTGGAGAACTTAGACGGGATTACATTCGTGGACCAAGCACAAATGTTCATGAAAAAATCTCCGGTGACCCTAGGTTCTGTAATTATTTTAAGGTAATTTTTTTCCACATAATACGCAACTTAAATATTATGAGATCCTACTGATACAATGCTTAACCACTTCACTGCTAATTTGGTAGGATTGTGTGGGAGCAATTGATGGGACACATATCCATGCAAATGTGCCAGATGCTGAAGCCGGCCCGTTCTACGGGAAAAACCATATCCAACACAGAATGTGTTGGCAGCGGTAGACTTTGACCTGAGCTTCACCTACGTCCTTGCGGGATGGGAAGGAGCAGCTCACGATATCACCGTACTTCATGACGCCCTTGAACGCCCACACAGTTTGAGGCCCCCTGAAGGTAGTACAGTACATCTTGCTACATTTTTAACACTCAGCAATAAGAATATGGCCTAACAATTCCTTAACCCTCTTTTTTTTGGGCCTAACGTAGGGAAATTTTATCTTTGTCACGCTGGGTACAACACAAGGCCTGGATTCTTAGCCCCGTACCGCTCAGTTCGATACCATTTGAGTGACTTTAGCGGGAGAGCTCCAAGTAACTATAAGGAGCTATACAACTATCGCCACTCCTCCCTCCGGACAACAGTGGAGAGGGCTTTTGGGTCGTTGAAAGGAAGGTTTAAGATTTTAGCGTCACGACCATTCTTCCCCTTTCGCACCCAAGTTGATATTGTGCTGGCATGTTGCATACTTCATAATTTTATCATGTCCCACGGGTGTGATGATTTTGTCCCAAGTGAGGAAGACTGGATTGCACAAAATGTGTCTAAAGGGGGACGGACGCATAGAGACATTAGAGAGGAGAATAATGCTTGGGTTGAACTTAGGGAACAATAGCTCAGCAAATGTGGGAAGATTTGCAGAATACGAATTGATGTAATCCGTATCGAGTACATTGCACAACTAGTGCTAACACTACGTATTCCTTACCATATCTATATATGTGACATCATCTCTTTAAATCCGACACTTTTATAACTATTATGTCTTGCATGTCGGTGATATCAAATTTCTTGTTCTCGATATTATTTGATCAAACGTAGTATTATTGCTTGAATTAGACTTTGCATGGATGTACAACTGTTGCCCAGGGAAGCAGGCCAGCTATCAGGAAGCTGCCATTGAACTTGACAGAGAAGAACTGGTAATGAGTTTTTATTTTGTTACTATTTTTTTCTAATTGTTTTTTCATTGTTTTTAGAGAGACCCAGAAGGGAATTCAGGTAATAATCTTGTTCTAGATTGCAAAATCCAATCTTGTTATGTGTGTTTGTCAACTTGTTACTGGATTGCATTTGATTGACAGCAGGTGGGGAGAAGCATTGATTTGGTGCATGGAGGTGGGAGTTTCTGCGCACACCTATGCACATGTGCATGTGTGTGTTTTTGCATGCCTCTGTGTATTGCGTTCTATCCATACCCCATTCCCATATGCATATCGGTGCATTGCAGATTACAAGGGTCAGTTTCCAGAAGGTAGCATATTCTTGTTTAGCTGAACAGGTTGATTATTGTTTGCAGAAGGTAGCATATTCTTCAGTCCATGGAATTCCTAGATGAACCCAGGGATACATATGAAAGGATTGGTTATCACCCACATTGAGTTTATTTACTTGTATACCAAAAAAGTTGCAGGTTTACTCTGCTTGTGAGCATGGGTAAATGAGAGTCAGAAGAGAAGTGTTGTTTTGGGTGGAAGACAATGCGGCCATCCCTGTAGACACGGCACAGCACAGGTTATGTTTCTCCTCTCAGTTTTTTTGAGTATGAATCAGTTCCTCCATTGTTTCCATATCTGATTTCCTAGCAGCAGAAAACCTTTTATCTTTATATTCCAATCGGTTTTCAAATATGTGGGGCACTCAAGGAAGAGAAGTATGCTGCTCGAAGGGCAACACACTTCCCATGTTTCAAGCTGAAGAGGATGAAAGGTAAAATCTCTGAGTTTTCCCCTTCAGTCGCCTATTGCCACCGTCCATCATATTCTTACATTGTCGGCGTATCCTACAGATTTTTCTGAAGTACTTGGAAGGGGAGGCCAGGATCATGATCGATGTGCCAAGATGGAAGGTCGGCGAGAACGTCTACCCCTCTCGCAGACGGATGCCTCCGGCAACCGGTGAACCTCGCCCTGACGTTTGGTGATAGAAAGCCTTCATCCGATCACTGTTGTGGTCCGTGTTCTTCTTCAAAGTAGGTGGTCAAAAATATGGAGTGCCCACGTTTGATTGAAAAAGCAATTGAACAAGTGCGGCTCTGAGCTACTTGTGGATTTTAGATCAATTTTTGTAAACTTTTGTTATTTTTGAACAAGGGGCCGCACGTGTACATTTATTTTTCGAGCTTAGTGTTTCATCAATTTTGTCATATTTTTTTTTGCTGCATAATGATGGGTCTAAGGACCGTTGGAGGGTAAAGTAAGGGGGAAAAAGATACAAAATACAATAAGAAATAATTCATTTTTCCTCGCACACTTTTACGCCATCAATCAAACACAAACCAAACACTGAAAAAGAAAGGGGTTATTTTTCAATTTCATTTTTTCACTCCAACTAAATACGGAAAAAGACACTACATTTCTCAACTATCATCCATAACTACATTTCTCAACTATCATCCATACATCGAAATATTTAGCGACCACTTTCTATTTTTCAATACGAAAAGAGTCTTACTTTCACTTCCTCACTTCCCACTTCCGCCCACTTGCAGTCAAATAAGAAGTCTCGTGAAGTTGTGAGATAGCTTTTAATGGCAGAACATGGGTGTGAAAATTTCAAAATACATTAGGGGCCAGCATATCAACATAAATCTAAATTCGAGGGCTTATTTGAGAAACTCCCACGTAGGCCGTGGCCTAGTTATACTGCAGGGAGGGAAGCAAGTAACAAGTTATGACCACGGTGTAAATTAGAGTTTAAATGGTAGATTAGTTATTTTTAATATTTTAACAATAAAAAAATATTTTTATTCTTAAACGCTAACAAATTTGGGGGATAAAGTTATTGGTTTCAAAAATTTGGAGGATATGCGGACAGTATAATTGGCTTGGGAGGTAACTTTTTAAATATGATAAATTTTGGGGTACATATTTAAAACACTCAATTTAAACATACATAAGCAACAAAAAAAATTAGGCGCAGAGATAGTGACATAAAAATAAATTAGAGGCCTTGTCTAAAAAATGCCCACAGGAACGTAGCTGCCGAAATTAACTTAATTAATTCACATTATAATCAAAACCGACTGAAGAGAGGTTTTCTCTAGTTACTCCTTCACGAATTTTGCCCGTTCATCCGTCTGTCTTCACGCGAGAGAGAGAGAGAGAGAGACCCTCCCCTTCCTCCCTCCACCTCCCTCTCCCCCTCCCTTCCTCCATCCTCCTCCCCTCAACCCCCCTCTCCACCTCTGTCTCCGCCGCTCTGTTGATCGGTTTCACCGCTGACAGAATGATATACTAGTTTAATTTAAGCATTACGCTTTTTGTCCATACTTAGTCTCTCTGACCGTGATCGCTGAAAAAAAAAATTCTTACAAAAATTAAATTAAATCCCATGTCTCATATTTTATTATTCCAGTTCGATTTGTTATCACTAGTATGTTTTCTTAAAATTGTTCGTCTGTAAGCAATTCAAAAAATGAAAAAAGAAAAAAAGAATGCATGCCAAATTTGGGGTCGGCTTCATAAACCCTAGTTAGCCTCAGCTACAATCACCACGCCTATAATTCAGAGATCATTATTTGGATGAATTTATACCCAAATATTTTACTGTACTTGTTGTAGACTGTCTAAAAATTACTACGGACAATTCATCAGAGAACAGAATCTATACTCCAGACGCGAGGTTAATCAGAGCCACTCGTACAAAGTCAAAACGCAGGGCTCGAAGCCCGTGTCCCCAGCTTCACTGCAATGCCAAGACGGAGAACTTGAAGCTCGCTCTCAACGTCACCGCAGTGTCGAAACGCGAGGCTCGAAGCCCACATCCCAGCTTCACTGCAAAGTTAAGACGTAGAGTTCGAAGCCCGCGTCTTGCAAAGCTCGAAGCCAGCATTTTCAACGGCTAAACGCCAAAACACGAGGCTCGAAGCCTGCGTCCCAGCTTCATTGCAAAACTAAGACGCAGAGTTCGAAGCCCGTGTCCCAGCATCACCGCAGTGTCAAAACGCGTGGCTCGAAGCCCACGTCCCAGTATCACCGCAATGCCAAGACGCAGAGTTTGAAGCCCGCGTCTCAACATCACCGCAGTGTCAAAACGTGAGGCTTGAAGCCTGCGTCCTAGCATCACTACAATGCCAAGACGCAAAGCCCGAAGCCCGTGTTTCAACTATGGAAGAGCCTTGCATTTCAGTTATAACTGCCCTCATTACCGGGTCAATTACTGCCCACTTAATGAGGGGAGTTAACCCCCATCGTGGAGGATTTTTAGGGGCAGTTTTACCCCAACCCCTATAAATAACTCAGTTTCTATTGAAGAGGGGTCAGAAGTTTTGTTGGACTTTTAGTCAGAAGTTTTTGAAAAGGAAGTTCTTGTCGGAATTTTCAGCTGAGAAATACTGATAAAGAGTTTAACTCTTCTACTAACTTGCTGAGTTCAAGTTTTTACCAAGTCTCTTTGAGATTCCATTTAGACAGGAGCTGTGCTACTCCGTGCATAATCCAAAGAGAAGATTCCTAAAAGACACTGACGTTAACCCGGTCAACGAACAACAAGATTCACTTTCACCGCTACATCAAGAACCCAGTCTTAAACAAAGAGAAGATTTGAGCTTGAATATCTTCTCTCTCTTGTAATCGGATTATTGATCCGTTGTAATATTCTTTACAATCAAACAAAGAACTTACTTCGCTTTCAATTTTTTCCCGAGAAACAAGAGATGGCGACTCAGTTGGGGAGTATTGAAACTTTTTCACTGTTAGAGGTATAGTGTTAACATAGCAATGATTGAGCTTGTGAACCTATTACTCCATGGGAGGGAATTGATAGGAGATTTTGGTGGGAAACAAAATGAATTGTTAGAGGTATAATATTTAATGTGACAAAAATTGATTTTCTAGAGGCATGAGAGATTTGTTGTTAGAGGTGTAATATTAACATAACAGCAGAGATTTTGAGTGAGTTTTGTTGTCAGAGGTTTATTGTTAACTTGACTGACTCCACTGGAGATTAAGAGAAAATGGCTTGTCAGAGGTTTACTGTTAATGTGAAAAGTCTCTGCTTATTTCATCAAAGAAATGGACACAGGTATTTTGTGGTACTACTATTTCGTGAACGAGAATTGGTAAGAGATTTTGGGGGAGAGGATGGGACCAACTCCCTTAGGATTTTTAGCAAATCCTCAGTTATCAATGAATTTGGTATGCCTTTACTAATTACCATTTTAGTTGGGCTAGCCATGCCATTGTTAGCCCAGAGGCCCATCACTCTAGTTTTGATGATGATTAACTCATGTAGTTATAGTTTACTGATAATCATGTATTTAAATAGTTTCAGTGATTGACCAAGATATTAGTAGGTGTTTAGCTTCAACAAAGGTGTTTTGGAGCTATCACGTGTTGATTCAAGGGCTCGCGCGTCAAGGTCGCATCTAGCACTCGGTTGGAGTCGCATCTAGCACTCGGTTGGAGTCAAGCTCGTTGGATCGCGTTTGGATCGAGTCGACTTGGAGAAGGAGTTCTACAAGAAGACCTCAGTTTGTTTAGTTTAAGATTGTTTAGATCTTGTGTAAAGGTAGATAGTATTGATATGCTCAAGTTAACATACACACACAAGTTTAAAGTTTATTGGTTTTGGTTTTCAGTTTAACCGGTTTTGGATTTCATATCAAAACATAGATATATATCTTATATGTATATTGGATTCTATCCATATGCAATATGCTTCAAATTTGTTTTAGTATCATGTTTTTATATCCATATGAGTTTTGGAGAAAACGGTTTTCCATTTCAAATATTTAAGTTTTGAAAAATACGGATTTTGTGTTTAAGGCATTTCAATATCACAAAATGGGTTCAAATTATTATAATATGTATTAAATTTTAGTCACACATATTTATACTTCAAAGATCTTATAAGAACTTATTTTTGTGAAATTTATGTGATTTTATGGGATTTTATTAAGTTAAAAAGATAAGTTTTTAATACCCAAAATCCCAGCCAGACTGCACTGTCGGTCGACCGGACCAGTGGTCGGTCGACCAGATCGGTCGACCGGATCGGTCGACCGATGTGCAGGAGGACGTGCACATGGCCATCCAACTCGGCCGGTCGACCGCGCGGTCGATCGACTGAAAGCACCCCACTCTAAGGTGGGGGACAGTCGACTGGGCGGTCGACCGATGGCTGTGGCCGGTCGACCGGAGGCACAACGGTCATAAATATGACCGTTGCGCCAGTCGACTAGGCGGTTGACCCGAAGGTCAATTCTAACCTTTCCAGACTGCCAACGGGCAGATTTTGAGAGGTTATATATATGCCTTCTCTTGAGCTGATTTCAACAAGTTTTTAGAGAGCAATTTTTTTCATCTTTACAAGTGTTTAACAGCAAGTTTTTAAAAGAGTTTTTGGGTTAAAAAGATTTATCTTTATTTGTTTTAAGGGTTGGAATATTTCAAAGAAAAGAGAGTCTTTTGGGAATTGGTTTTGATCTTGATTTCAATATCTGTTTGGAGATTTTCCTAATTGTTTTTCTTTGTTCCAAACACCTTATTTTTCTCACACTTGAGCTATCATATCTATCCTATCTACAGGATTTTTATTTTTGCGGGAAAATTGGTTTGTGGTTTGTTGAGACCACCAAGTGTTGTAATCTCTTTGCTTTGAGTTTGTGAGTATCCTTCTTGTGTAGATGTGATTGTGGAGGAGTTTGAGTTGGTTGTTATCCTTCTAAGTGTAGAGGTGATTGAGGTTGGAGTTTTAGCTTAGTGCCTTATCCCTCTAAGTGTAGAGGTGATTGTTGTTGTTTGGCTTAGTGCCTTATCCCTCTAGTGAGAGGTGATTATTGTTGTGCCTTGCCTCTTGTGTAGAGGTTGTTGTTGTTTGAGAAAGAGCTGTGTACTCCAAGTTTGTATTAACCAAATCCTCAGTGGAGGTTCCCTGTATGGGAAGTCCTGTGTGGACGATTTAAGGGAAATCCTTCTGTGTGAAGGCGGGGACGTAGAGCAGTGGCTCGAACCTCGAAATATATCTTTGTGTTTGCGATTAATCCACTATCTCTAAACTCTCTCTCTCTTTTATTTCTTGTATTGATTCATATTGCTCATATCATATATATGCTTGGTATTGTTTGTGTGCCTCACTAGTGTTGAACCAAGAGAGCTTTATATAGCACCTCAACTCTTAATTAGAGGAATTTAGAGGAGATAGTCCATAGCCCGTCACCAAGAATTCGGCTACACTCTTTGGTTACACTAAGTGTGTTGCAATTAGTTTTTAATTCCGCATCATTTATCATTAGATTAGCCATACACATATTCACCCCCCCTCTAGGTGTATTTTCAATTAGTATCAGAGCCTACGCTCCTGATATTAGGTTTAACCACTTAGGAGTGAGATCTTGGATAGCTATTCTAGATTTGTATTTGCACACTTATGGACTTCATGACCCCTCCCATGTATGATACTTCCAACATTGGTGTTTGGAAAGTTAAGATGTCCATATACCTTAAAACCTTAGGTATGTATGTTCACTTTGCCGCTACCAAGAAATCTTATCTTGGTAATAGAAAGCATATAGAGGCCAACGCACAAGCCCTAGAGGCACTTAGATGCACTCTAAGCAAAGAATATTTATATATAGTTTCTCATTGTGATTCCGCCTTTGCAGTGTGGAACACTTTGACCTCTCCAAAGCTTCAAATGCCAAACTATGTGGAGTAGGAATCTAGTGGAGGAGAATCCGAACAAGCTTGCTACATGGTCCAAGGGAATGACTCCCTTGAAGTAAACTCGGATACTCAACTAGATGATAGTGCTAGTTCTTCTTGTAATGATTATGTTGATACTGATGCATTAAATGAAGAACTATCTATAGTTTGTGAAAACTTACTTGAGAAATATAAAGTTTCAAAAAAGAAAAGTCTTAAAATAAAAGAAGAAAATAAGAATTTGTTTTCAAGACTTAACATGGCTTTGCAAGAGAGGGATGAGATTTCTAATGAAAGGGACTCATTGAAATCCCAACTTAAACATGCTCTTAATGAAAATAAAATTTTAAAGAGTAAAAATAATTGTGATGATGTTTTGCAGAAAAATGAGGTTTTGTCTTCAAAACTTGAATTTGTTTTAAAAGAAAATAACTCTTTGAAAAATAAAATTGCTTCTATTTCAAAAGAACTAGATTTGGTTTCAAAAGAGAATATTTCTTTAAAAAATGATATTGATTCACATGTTTGTCATGCTACTATAGACTCATCCTCTATTAACAAACATGTTTTAGTTCCACTTCTTCTTCTAACATTGAAAATGATATATGTATGTTAAAGAAGAGTGTTGATTGTTTGGGCTCCACTTTGAGCCAATGTGCCATGAACCACACAAGGTTGGAATCCATGTTTCGAAAGAAACAAGTTTCACGTATGCATGCACACCATACAAGGCATACACATGCTTCTCATGCTCACCCACATGACCCCATGTATGCTCTGTTGGCCCAGTGGCCTTCCACTCTAGTTTTGATGATGATTAACTCATGTAGTTATGTTTACTAATAATCTTGTGATTTTAGTTTCAGATCATTAATCAAGATATTAGTTGGTGATTGCTTCAACAAGATGGTTTGGAAGCTTTCACATGGTGATTCAAGAGCCCGAGCAACAAGATCATACATTGCACTCGTTGGAGTCTAACTCGGTGGATAACGGTTTGGATCGAGTCGACTTGAAGATGGAAGATCGTCAAGAGGACTTAGGTATCCATAGTTTAGTTTGTGTTTTAGATTCATGTTGTAAAGATTAGATAGTTGATATGCTCAAGTTCACAACACACACGTTTTACGTTTTATGGATATTGGTTTTCATGAATAGTTTAGATCAAAACAAGTTTAAATGGTTTTTATGTATATTAGATGAGTTCTATATACATACATGCTTCATATCTTAGACAAACTTATTTTGATATGTCTATTCATGAGTTTTAAGAAAAATCAGATTTCCTATTGAAAAATCCAAGTTTGGTAAAATACAGTTTTTAGTTTTTGATAAAATTTGTAAGACACAAAAATGATTCAAAATGTTTGATATTTGTGATGAAATTTTTATCACATGTTTATATATAAATGAAAATTGATAAAACTATTTTTATGGATTTTTAGAAGATTTATGGGATTTATTAGAATATTTTTAAACAAGTTTTTCTGACCCAAATTGCTGCCTGCCAGGCTCTGGCGGTCGACCGGGCCGGTTGACCGGACTCCAGAGTCGGTCGACCGGTCGGTCAACCGACGTGCACAGACTTGTGCACATTGGCCAGGCACAGGGCTCGGTCGACCGGGCGGTCGACCGGCCAGAGAGCTTTGCTCCCTGTTTTTGGGCGGTCGACCGGACGGTCGACCGGGTTCCTCCAACGGTCATATTTATGACCGTTGGCGGTCGACCGGCCGGTCGACCGCCAGCCGTCTCAGGCTGAGAATTCAGCCTAACGGCTAGTTTTGTTTTGGGGCTATAAATACCCCATTGCTTTGAGTTTTTGGTTAAGTTTTTTAGAGCCAAAATTTCCAGACCTTCTCTTGTGTTTTAAACAAGTTTTCAAAAGAGTTTTAGTGCCAAAAAGGATTCATCTTATTTGTTTTAGAGTTTTTGGAAAAATCAAAGAAAATAGAAATTTGAGAGATTTGTACTGTTATTCATTTCTATCTTTTACAAAGAGTTTTCCCAAGTATTTTTCTTTGAGTTTTTGTTTTCCAAACTCTTAGTTTTCCACACTTGAGCATATCTTCTGTCCTATTCTATTAGGATCTTTGTTTTATGGAAAAAAGATTGTTTGTGGTTGAGATATACCACCAAGTTGTAAACCCTTGCTATTGTTGTATCCCTCTTTGGTAGAGGTTGATTTGGGTTGTGGTTTGCTCCCTCTTTGGTAGAGGTTGAGGTTGTGGTTGCTCCCTCTAGTGAGAGGTGGAGTTTGGGTTTGTATCCCTCTTCGGTAGAGGTGATTTTGGTTATTTGGCTACGGGCCTATCCCTCTTCGGTAGAGGTGGATTGTGTTTGTATTGCCTCGGTGGCATTTGTAAGGTTGAGAGAGGAGTTCGGTACTCCTAGTGGATTGAAAATCCTTCTCAGTGAAGGCGGGGACGTAGAGCTAGGGGCTCGAACCTCGAAACATATCTTTGTATTTGCGTTTGATCCATTGTCTCTTAACCCTCTCTCTTTATTTGTGTTGTGCATCTTTCATATCATTCATCTTTATATGTGTAACGCCCCGATCCCGCAGGTACGGGGACGTTATGGCGACGTACATACGCAGGGCGGAAAACCCTCACGTACGTACGCTAAGCCTCAGTACGGGAATCACCTCCATATTTATAAGAGTTCCAGCAGGAAATAAGTACAAGAATACCTGCAGAAAGAGGTTAGTGATCATAACAGATAGGAAAAACAGTGATAAATAAGATAACAGAAATAAATCACAAAGATACCTATGAATGGTCTCGATGATGAGTCTCCTATGTGACTCCAATGGACTACCTGACAATACGATAACTCGGATCTCCAACCTGGGCACGCAAACCCAGGATCGTCAGAAAGAGACCTAGTGAGTGGTAAAATGAAGGAGGCAGTAATATGTACTATAGTAATACAAGCACGATAATAATGTATAATACATGTTTATATACCAGTGATACCATATCATAGATACTTAGGAATCAGTAGAAATATAACAATGCCATATTTTAATACCATCATCAACTAGCATGTTATCATCGGGTCATGTCTACAGTAGTCTCAGGTTTGATATAATAAATATGTTGTACAGTGGTGAGTGATAGAACTGAACATGCAGATGTGCAGCATGCAATATACTCATACTACTGTGTTGTGCAGATACAAAATGAAGTATGTAAGGTATACATAAACCAGAATATTTACAATGTAGGGTATACATGTACATGAATGGCATGTTACCACATGGAGTGTAACGAATATCAGAAAGTGTAACAAGATATACAAGTGACATGATAGTGAATAACATATCAGGAATAGTAACAAACATGAAGGGACAATAATATACATGAGTCGAGCATGTCATGTGATTTAGACAATAATAACAATCAAAACCACCTGGTATTTTAGTCAATCTCTTTCAGTGTCCCATACCACTGACAGTTCATACTGGAGCCCGCACTCCAGTCGAACCCATCTAGACATGGCATACGGGTACCATTATCCAAACGAGAGAGTGACCAAATAACAAGTAGTCCCGATGTTACTATTGTGTATACTGTTTTATTATGTTACTTAGAAACCCATGGTCGAGGAGTTCTTATCGGGTAGGTGTATCCCGTGCATACCCGGGATCACGGCCTTAAACACACCCCTGGCTGCTGAGACCAGGGCCCTCCGCTAAGAGGGGAACAATAATCAAGTAACGGGAGCTCATGGAGCAATTGGTAGGTAGCACTACCGTCCCCTCCAGTGGGACTAATAATATGGATCCAGTACATCATCCGATAAGATCTAATCAACCGTCAAGTCTCCCCCATACCCAAGTTAGCTTTATGATCTGAATATAACAAGCACAAATACAATACATGATACAGTTAACCTGATAACTGGACCTGAGCTCTGTTGATAGCATAGAACAATATAACGGGAAACGGGAACAATATAACGGAAAAGGGAACAATAGATGTGGGATTCCACAGATCGCATATCAACAGCACTCATGTCCAGTAACGGGAATATCCATATCAGTAACAGGAAACAATCATATAACATGAATACGGTAACATGGAACAATAATACATGTAATATGACCGGGAGTCCATATGACAAGAATAGAGAAACCATACATGCATTTGTAACAGTGATATGCTGAGAATCCATGTAACGAAGATATCACTAATATGACATGCAGTAGTTCGTGCAGTGGTATATATGTGTACCAATGAAACATATATGTGTAGCAATAATCCGTGTAACATATCTGTGTATCACTAACATGTCATAACAGTGGTCAGTGTATAATGTACTAGCATGTCCAGTGAACTTACAGTGTCCTATCATGATGATACCGGTACATGAAATAACGGTATCCAACATTCCTATCCAGTGATATGATATCGAGTACCGTGGATCAGTATACATGTGTCGATAGCTATCTAACTGTGATATACTACATGAAATAATAGTGTCCACGAATATGGTGAACTAGTGGCCCGAGTGTCAGTGGCTGTACAGGCATGATGACTGTGTCCGAGTTGTCTATGTCCGTATGTCTTGTTACTATTATTATTATTATCTCATATTAAATCAGGAAATACCTAACAATCGTCTAGGGTATTCCTATTACAATGACTGTCCAATCATGACCAGTGAATAATTAATAGTTACCGTATTTTATCCATAATCAAGATATATCAATCAATGTCACTACACATGGTAAACTATAATTTATAAAAGAAAAACACTCACAAACTTGCCATGGGAAGGTAGTTCTCTTTCCCACGATCGCAACGGTTCCAGGATCGTTCAGATCGGACACCGGAAGCTCCAGATATCGCCCGAACACTAAAAGTAATAGAAATGGGTTAAATATGTAATAAAAATATATCAAGTGCAAATAGTATAAATTATCAGGGGGTTTTCTGTAATCTTACCTTTATTGGGTTTTGGACGCGGGTTGGGCTCGTAACGGGTCGGGTTTAGATCTGATAACCCAAACCCATAACTTAAATTAATAGGTAATGGGTTAACGGGTCTAACCCAAACCCAATAGGGTGGGGAACGGGTGGCGGGTTCGAGTTTCCACCCGAACCCGAAAAGACAGCAGCAGCGGCAGCAGCTACTGCTGTCGCTGCGCTCTGCCGTGGCTAGGCCGACCAGCAGGTGCTGGCCGGCGGCGAGGGGGGGAACTGCCGGCGGCGGGTCTAGCCGCCGGCTATGATCAGAGAGAGAGAGAGAGTGAGAGAGAAAGAGAGAGAGAGAGAGAGAGAGAGAGAAGGAGAGAGTGAGGGGGGAAGAGAGAGGGATTTGACAGGGAGAGGGAGATGGAGCAGGGGCTGGCGGTGGCCAGCCCCGCCGGTGTCGCGCCACCGCCGGCGGCTCCGCCCCGCCGGCGGTGCGACCAGAGAATGAGAGAGAGAGGGAGAGAGAGGGATGGAGGGAGAGAGAGAGAAAAAGAAGAGAGGGGGCAGGGGCTGGCGGCGGCCAGCCCCGCCGGCGGCGACTCCGCTTGGTGCAGGTCGAGCGAGAGGGAAGAGAGAGAGAGAATGTGATGAGAGAGAATGAGAGAGTTTGAAAGAGAGAGAGAGGGAGTGTGTATTTGAGGAGAGAGAGAGAGAGAGGCGGTTGGTTAAGGCGGTGGCGTGGAGAAGGATCCAGAGAAGAAGAGAAAGAAAAAGAAAAGAAAGGGAAAAGATTAAAAAATTAATATTTTATTATTGTTATTTATATTGGCCCAATATTCGATCAGCTCCGAACGGTGCCCAAAAATTACAGAAAATAGAGAATATTATCCTGAGATGTAATATGAAAACGGTTTGAAGAAATTCAATCCGGTTTGCAAATTAAAACTCCTGGAAGATGTCGTCGGTACCGGGCGACACCGTTTTGACCGGATTTTCGATAAATTCAGAAAAATTCCCAAAATACCCTAACGTAGATCATATGATTCTAAGACACAAGGTGAAAGTGGATTCTCAAAATTCTACTCCGTTTGTGAAATAAAAATCGTAAAGCCGATTATCGGTATCGGTCGACACCGACTACGGAGATTTTCCAAAAGAATCCAGAAAAATTCCAGAAAATCCTAAAAAATCTAAAATATTAGAAAATGATATTTGAAACTGAAATCGGCTCAATCTGACTACCAGAAAGGTCAAATCAATATTATACGTCGTATCGCGTACTGATACTGTGATACGTACACCAGGGATCAGGGGGTTACATTTCTCCCCACCTTACAAAAAATTTCGTCCTCAAAATTTCAAATCAGGTAGGAGGGGCAAGAGTTATAGCCCCAAATTCTAAATGTTACGGGTCTGCGACACTTCCGCTGCTCACTCTGATATCTATAAGGAACTCGGGATGGAGAAGTATTGTCGTGAACTAACACTAACGGATTGGAAGCACTAAGATGTAAAGAAAACGAGAAGGAAATCGGATATTCTGATTGACAACTGTAAGTAAGGAATACAAATGGGCCAAGGAATGAATTGTCAATGACAGTGTATTCTTGTACTCGTCGCTGGAATCCCCAAATTCAGATACAAATAAGTTTGAATCTGAATCTGATTGTACTGTTGGTAAGAACCCGAGTATGGACCCAGGTGGTTACCCACACCAGGTATGAACCTAGACTCTGATACCACTCTGTAACGCCCCGATCCCGCAGGTACGGGGACGTTATGGCGACGTACATACGCAGGGCGGAAAACCCTCACGTACGTACGCTAAGCCTCAGTACGGGAATCACCTCCATATTTATAAGAGTTCCAGCAGGAAATAAGTACAAGAATACCTGCAGAAAGAGGTTAGTGATCATAACAGATAGGAAAAACAGTGATAAATACGATAACAGAAACAAATCAGAAAGATACCTATGAATGGTCTCGATGATGAGTCTCCTATGTGCTCCAATGGATTACCTGACAATACGATAACTCGGATCTCCAACCTGGGCACGCAAACCCAGGGTCGTCAGAAAGCGACCTAGTGAGTGGTAAAATGAAGGAGGCAGTAATATGTACTATAGTAATACAAGCACGATAATAATGTATAATACATGTTTATATACCAGTGATACCATATCATAGATACTTAGGAATCAGTAGAAATATAACAATGCCATATTTTAATACCATCATCAACTAGCATGTTATCATCGGGTCATGTCTACAGTAGTCTCAGGTTTGATATAATAAATATGTTGTACAGTGGTGAGTGATAGAACTGAACATGCAGATGTGCAGCATGCAATATACTTGATTGAGGACTGAACATTCCCCTCAGCATGATGAGTTATTGAGGACTGATAGGTAGTGAAAAGTGCATTTTTATACATACATTTACCATCACATTTTCATATTTATTCATATAATTCTGCACATTTACTAATATTTTAAGATTTATTGTGTGCAGGCCTTGAGAAATAAAAATAAAGAAATAAAGCCTCACAAGAAGCCCAAAAGCCCATGTTTAAAGCCCAATGTAAAAGTTGCAATTAACAATTGTCAAAATTGCAAATACCAAGGGCAAAAGTTGCAAATTCTAAAGAAGAGGGAAGGATAGACTTCTATTCAACCCTAAATACTTGCAGGATGAGGATAAAAGCCAAAGAAGGAGAGTTCAAGATCACAAATTCGTTGATAAAAGATTTGGATTTAGGGTAACTTGCTTCCCAAGTTATCCCAAATCTCAAAATAAAGAGTCAGGATACAATTTCCAGAAGGATAAACCCAGATGGACGGACCAGAGGATGCCACGCGAGAAAGCACGTGGCATTTGGCTACAAAAGTGCCGCGTTTTCGCAGAAAATTCCCGTTTCCGCGGCAATCCAGAGGCGGTTGTCGATGCGTTTTCGTTGAGGAGTTGTACTGGGACTCTACTTCCTATATCTCCTATAAATATCCCTACAGATAGGGGTGCCATCGGATCGGATATTACCTCTACCATATCCATATCCGCACCCAACCTTCGGATACGGATACGGATACGGATATTGGCGGATGTGAAAAAATGATATCCGTATCCGCTAAAATCGGATATCAGATATAAATCGGATATTAGCGGATCGGATGCGGATACTAATCGGATATGTTAAAAATGGATATGATTAAAGATAAATTAAACAGAAATACTTATATTACTTTTATCTCATCTACTACAATATTAAATGTGATACATACTATGATATTATTGTGTACATATCAATACATTCATCGTATTCATTGTCATTTGACTTCTATAACAATAGATTACACGTCCTCCGGTGCTAAATGCCAATTCGGATGCCATGATTGATGTCGAAATACTCAAAATATCATGTGGTGCTCTTACAAGAATCGAATACTTTTCACTATTACTTTTTCACCAACTCAAAATATCAAAATTTAATACCTTATTCCATTGAAGAATAGTCTTCTCCATACCGATATCATTATGAAGCACGCAGCATTCGGATATCGGATCGGATACGAATAAGATATTACTTTTACCATATCCGTATCCGCACCTACCTTTCGGATACGGATACGGATACGAATATTGACGGATGTGAAAAAATGATATCCGTATCCAGATTGGAGGCGGATTCGGATGCGGATATTCGCGGATAATCCGTATCCGGTGGCACCCCTACCTACAGAGCAACAGAGAAGGGGCGTCCAGCGCAGTACAGGGCCAAAGTTAGGGTTTTAGGCTTTCTTCTAGTTTGTAGTTAGGTTTCTATTTTTCTTTGTAATTTCTATTTTTTTTAAGAAAGAGAGAGGCCTATGTTGAGCGTGACACCGATGTACCCTCCTCTTTTCTGTCATTGATTAAAGCAATAAAGGTAATTTTTTCTTATGTTCATTGTTTTACTTTTCTTTTCATTTTCTTTTCCTTTTCTATTTATCTTTGTGGTTGTTGATGAGCATGCAAGTGATTTTCGAAGCGAAAGTATAACGAGTCTTAGCGAGTGCCAACGATACTTCATGGAGATGTTCTCCTCCTCAAGGTCCGTATCACTTCATTCTTGCCCAGCTTGATGATATAATGCGAATAGGGGACTGAGCTCGATCCTATGGTTTATGCGTTGAACGCCTCCTAAGCAAGGTAGAACATGTAAGGTTTTCACGTATTTTCTCAACCAAATTAAGGTAAGTGTTCCTTTCTTTTCTTTTCTTTTCTTTTATTTTTGTAGATTAAATCACCATCTACCAACTCTTTCTTTCCCGACTCATTGTAAATACCGCTTTCTTTCTAAACTAACTTTAACTAATATTTTCTTATTTTCCTTTTAATAAATAAAAGAAGAATTTTTAGAGAACTTACTTAAACGCTTCCATCGCTAGTCCCTCCCTGAGGATCACGACCCGCATAGCCATTGCTACAGCGGATTAGAATTGAGCACCTTGCACATCTTTACTTCTAAATCTAATATTCTATATTTTGTGTGCAGGAAAAACTCAATCAATACTCATACTACTGTGTTGTGCAGATACAAAATGAAGTATGTAAGGTATACATAAACCAAAATATTTACAATGTAGGGTATACATGTACATGAATCGCATGTTACCACATGGAGTGTAACGAATATCAGAAAGTGTAACAAGATATACAAGTGACATGATAGTGAATAACATATCAGGAATAGTAACAAACATGAAGGGACAATAATATATATGAGTCGAGCATGTCATGTGATTTAGACAATAATAACAATCAGTACCACCTAGTATTTTAGTCAATCTCTTTCAGTGTCCCATACCACTGGCAGTTCATACTGGAGCCCGCACTCCAGTCGAACCCATCCGGACATGGCATACGGGTACCATTATCCAAACGAGAGAGTGACCAAATAACAAGTAGTCCCAATGTCACTATTGTGTATACTGTTTTATTATGTTACTTGGAAACCATGGTCGAGGAGTTCTTATCGGGTAGGTGTATCCCGTGCATACCCGGGATCACGGCCTTAAACACACCCCTGGCTGCTGAGACTAGGGCCCTCCGCTAAGAGGGGAACAATAATCAAGTAACGGGAGCTCATGGAGCAATTGGTAGGTAGCACTCCGTCCCCTGCAGTGGGACTAACAATATGGATCCAGTACATCACCCGATAAGATCTAATCAACCGTCAAGTCTCCCCCATATCCAAGTTAGCTTTATGATCTGAATATAACAAGCACAAATACAATACATGATATAGTTAACCTGATAACTGGACCTGAGCTCTGTTGATAGCATAGAACAATATAACGGGAAACGGAAACAATATAACGGGAAACGGGAACAATAGATGTGGGATTCCACAGATCGCATATCAACAGCTCTCATGTCCAGTAACGGGAATATCCATATCAGTAACAGAAAACAATCATATAACATGAATACGGTAACATGGAACAATAATACATGTAATATGACCGGGAATCCATATGACAAGAATAGAGAAACCATACATGCATTTGTAACAGTGATATGCTGAGAATCCATGTAACGAAGATATCACTAATATGACATGCAGTAGTTCGTGCAGTGGTATATCTGTGTACCAATGAAACATATATGTGTAGCAATAATCCGTGTAACACATCGGTGTATCACTAACATGTCATAACAGTGGTCAGTGTATAATGTACTAGCATGTCCAGTGAACTTACAGTGTCCTATCATGATGATACCAGTACATGAAATAACGGTATCCAACATTCCTATCTAGTAATATGATATCGAGTACCGTGGGTCAGTATACATGTGTCGATAGCTATCTAACTGTGATATACTACATGAAATAATAGTGTCCACGAATATGGTGAACTAGTGGCCCGAGTGTCAGTGGCTGTACAGGCATGATGACTGTGTCCGAGTTGTCTATGTCTGTATGTCTTGTTACTATTATTATTATTATCTCATATTAAATCAGGAAATACCTAACAATCGTCTAGGGTATTCATATTACAATGACTGTCCAATCATGACCAGTGAATAATTAATAGTTATCGTATTTTATCCATAATCAAGATATATCAATCAATGTCACTACACATGGTAAACTATAATTTATAAAAGAAAAACACTCACAAACTAGCCATGGGAAGGTAGTTCTCTTTCCCCACGATCGTAACGGTTCTAGGATCGTCCAGATCGGACACCGGAAGCTCCAGATATCGCCCGAACACTAAAAGTAATAGAAATGGGTTAAATATGTAAAAAATATATCAAGTGCAAATAGTATAAATTATCAGGGGTTTTCTGTAATCTTACCTTTATTGGGTTTTGGACGCGGGTTGGGCTCGTAATGGGTCGGGTTTAGATCTGATAACCCAAACCCATAACTTAAATTAATGGGTAATGGGTTAACGGGTCTAACCCAACCCAATAGGGTTGGGGAACGGGTGGCGGGTTCGGGTTTCCACCCGAACCCGAAAAGACAGCAGCAGCGGCAGCAGCTACTGCTGTCGCTGCGCTCTGTCGCGGCTAGGCCGACCACCAGGTGCTGGCCGGCGGCGAGGGGGGAACTGCCGGCGGCGGGTCTAGCCGCCGGCTATGATCAGAGAGAGAGAGTGAGAGAGAAAGGGAGAGAGAGAAGGAGAGAGTGAGGGGGAAAGAGAGAGGGATTTGACAGGGAGAGGGAGATGGGGCAGGGGCTGGCGGTGGCCACCCAGCCGGCGTCGCGCCACCGCCGGCGGCTCCGCCCCGCCGGCGGTGCGACCAGAGAATCAGAGAGAGAGGGAGAGAGAGGGATGGAGGGAGAGAGAGAGAAAAAGAAGAGAGAGGGGGCAGGGGCTGGCGGTGGCCATCCCCGCCGGCGACGGCTCCGCTTGGTGCAGGCCGAGCGAGAGGGAAGAGAGAGGAGAGAGAGAAATGTGATAAGAGAGAAAGAGAGAGTTTGAAAGAGAGAGAGAGAGAGAGGGAGTGTGTACTTGAGGAGAGAGAGAGAGGCGGTTGGGTTAAGGCGGTGGCGTGGAGAAGGATCCAGAGAAGAAGAGAAAGAAAAAGAAAAGAAAGGGAAAGATTAAAAATAATTAATATTTTATTATTATTTATATTGGCCCAATATTCGATCAGCTCCGAACGGTACCCAAAAATTACAGAAAATAGAGAATATTATCCTGAGACGTAATATGAAAACGGTTTGAAGAAATTCAATCCGGTTTACAAATTAAAACTCCTGGAAGATGTCGTCGGTACGGGCGACACCGTTTTGACCGGATTTTCGATAAATTCAGAAAAATTCCCAAAATACCCTAACATAGATCATATGATTCTAAGACATAAGCTGAAAGCAGATTCTCAAATTTCTACTCCGTTTGTGAAATAAAAATCGTAAAGCCGATTATCGGCATCGGTCGACACCGACTACGGAGATTTTCAAAAGAATACAGAAAAATTCCAGAAAATCCTGAAAAATCTAAAATATTAGAAAATGATATTTGAAACTGAAATCGGCTCAATCTGACTACCAGAAAGGTCAAATCAATATTATACGTCGTATCGCGTACTGATACTGTGATACGTATACCAGGGATCAGGGGGTTACAATATGCTTGGCTTGTGTTTGTGTGCCTCACTTGTACTTAACCACGAGAGCTTCATATAGCACCTCAACTCTTATTCAGAGGAATCAAGAGGAGTTAGTCCAGAGCCCTTCACGGGAATTCGGCTACACTCGTTGGTTGTACTAAGTGTAGTTGCAAATTTATTTAGCTTCCGCATTTAGTTTTAAGATTAGCATTATCACCTATTCACCCCCCCTCTAGGTGATTTCATGCTCATGTGTACACTTGTACACATTGTGGACGTAAGCGCCACCTTGCAAAAAAAATTTATAATAGAATACATAATTCAAAATTTTCAAATAAATTTGTTTGGATTAGGAAAGGTGCTAACCCCTTTGGACCCAATAGAGTCTGGGTACCAAAATTCACTCCTATTGTATTTGATGTAGGTGTGAGCTCTTACTTGATGTGAGGGCATTGGTGCCTTGATGGTGGATGCTTTTGTGCTTGATGGACACTACTTGGGATGCATCACCTTCAAGAAAGTTTGGTGGGAGGACCACCATGGTTTGGAGATCTAGAGATTTGCCCTAATAGTTTTGGTAACTATCTCTAACTTCTTATTAGTTTACATGCTGTCATTATTGATTTTTAGCATGTTTTAATTTTTCTTATTATTATGTTAAATGCCATGATAACTGGACTATTGATATGCATATGTAGTTTTGAGATACACCCATGTTCATATGTATCCATATTTTATATTCTCACTATAGTTTAACTATTGTGTATATCATCACTCTAAAATATGTGCATATAGCCTAATGATCATATTGTTTATGTTTATATTTTGCACTTCATGTTTTGATTACATGTCTAGATGTAGTTTTCATTAAAACTTGTGTATATACTTGTACAACTAATGAGCCACATTTGAATTTTGTATGTTTATACTTAATTCCTCGTTTGTACCCATTAGATGTACTATTATAGCCTAGTTTTGACGATTCTTATACTTTAACTTGTATTCTCTATTTTTGTACATGTTTTCATGATAATATATTTAGCTTCATGTATATGTTATTTTATTTAAAACTTTAGATATACATGTATACCCTTGAGTCACTTGCTTTTCATGCAAATCCCTTCATGAACTCATTTTTGTTTGGGATATGTATGTATACCTTTAGTTTTAGACAAAATATACATATACCTTGAAGCCTATTTAGTTTTGATGATTTTCATGTTTTTAGGAAGGAATTTCATTTGAGCTTAAATGTGTTATTTCGATTTTGTTGATTACATGACTTTTTACACCCTATGTTTGATGTTTACTTATGATTTTTTTTGTTTCATGAGACTATATGAGTTTTATTGCTATTTGAGTATCGATGATCGTGTGATTTTCATGTTTTCATGGATTCATTCTTGTTTTATTTCTTGCTTGAAGGAATTCGTACTAGTTTACAAGATTATCATAAAATTAGTTCGTATTCTTCAAATTGGAAGAGTTTTCAATTATGCTAAAATTATTTTCAAATTCATATTTTTGAAAACCCCTTCCTTCAAAGGGTGGATGGATGGGCGACCATGCCTTGTATGCTCAAAATTGAATATTCTTTATAAACATGTGCATGAAAGGGAGGTATTATGAGTTATACACTTGATCCTCATTATATTTTCAATTGGTATCACAATTGATATTATTATGTTTGTATACTCATATTTGTGTTTTCTATATATGTATGCTTCAAACTTCAAATAGTATCAATTTTGATTGGTATTTACATTTACATACATTATATATGATTTGATTGTGCTTACAATAACTTTACATCTTAAAGCACAATTATATTTATGCTAAGGTTAATTTAGTCCTTAATGTCAATTATTTTTCAATGGTATCTTATACAAGCTTATGCATCATTTTATTGGTATTTCATAAAGGGGGAGAAAAAACTCTTGTTTTACCTTTTAATCGGTCTTATTTTCAATTGGTTTCTTACTCCCATTCTTTGTGATGAAAAATACTTTATTTTGGTATATGCTAACATTTTCAATATTGGTATCAATAATCTTAATTGGTATTATTCTAAATTTGATATCTTTATTGCAAAATGATTTGTATTTTTAAAAAAAATTTGGTTTGTATTTTAAATTGGTTTTACTTTCAATTGATATCAACATTTACAATATATATTTCAATTGATATCAAAAACGTACAATGTTTCATTTTCTATTGGTATCAAAAATTTACAGGATATTTTCAATTGGTATCTTAAAATTTTTATTTATTTTCAATTAGTATCATAACTTGATATCATAATATTTCGATATATACCTTTATCATAAATTGGTATTTTTTCAATTGGTATCATAATGTTTTGATATGTATTGCTTATATGCAAGGGATTCTTAACATCTTCTCTATATATAGATTCATGTTGAGTGTATCTCATAGTGAGGAGTTTGACCTCTCTTTTCTATGTCTAAACGTGTGTAGAGGAAGCTTCACATCTCCTTTTATACATTGTATATTACGCATTATGTGATTAGGGTTTAGTCATCTCTTTTCATGTAATGCATGTATACAGGGAGAGTTAACGTTACGTCTCTCCTCTTCATGAATGTATATCGCATATATTTCTTTAATGTTTGATTTTGTTCGCCCCCTTGTTGATAAATTAACAAAAAAGGGGAGAAGAATTTTGAGAGTTTATATATGCATGTTTATTTTATTATTTAATGCATATATGTTTTGTTTATAAAAAAAGAGGAGAAGTATTTATACAAAAAAGAGGAGAAGTATTTGGAGAGTTTATTTATATTTATTTCCTCATTTATGCATATATATGTTGTTTGGTTTATGCATTTGATTGCATATCTTTATTGTTTATTACTATGCATGAGTTAAAGGGAGCTTCTATAAAGCTTGACTTTAATCCATGCATATATAACTCCATGAGTTTTGTCATCATCAAAAAGGGGGAGATTGTTGGCCCAGAGACCCATCACTCTAGTTTTGATGATGATTAACTCATGTAGTTATAATTTACTAATAATCTTGTGTTTAAATAGTTTCAGTGATTGACCAAGATATTAGTAGGTGTTTAGCTTCAACAAAGGTGTTTGGAGCTATCACGTGTTGATCTAAGGGCTCGCGCGTCAAGATCGCGTCTAGCACTCGGTTGGAGACAAGCTCGTTGGATCGCGTTTGGATCGAGTCGACTTGGAGAAGGAGTTCAACAAGAAGACCTCGGTTTGTTTAGTTTAAGATTGTTTAGATCTTGTATAAAGGTAGATAGTATTGATATGCTCAAGTTCACATACACACACAAGTTTAAAGTTTATTGGTTTTGGTTTTCAGTTTAACCGGTTTTGGATTTCATGTCAAAAACATAGATATATATCTTATATGTATATTGGATTCTATCTATATACAATATGCTTCAAATTTGTTTCAATATCATATTTTTGTATCCATATGAGTTTTGGAGAAAACGGTTTTCCATTTCAAAACTCCAAGTTTTAGAAAATACGGATTTTGTGTTTAAGGCAAATTTTAATATCACAAAAATGGTTCAAATTATTTATATTATGTGTTGAATTTTAGTCACATATATTTGTACTTCAAAGATCTTACAAGAACTTATTTTTGTGAAATTTATGTGATTTTATTGGATTTTATTGAAGTTAAAAAGATAAGTTTTCAATACCCAAAATCCCAGCCAGACTGCACTGGCGTTCGACCTGGCGGTCGACCGGACCAGTGGTCGGTCGATCGGATCGGTCGACCGATGTGCACGAGGATGTGTACATGGCCAGCTAACTCGGCTGATTGACCGCGCGGTCGACCGACTGAAAGCACCCCACTCTCGGGTGGGGGCCGGTCGATCGATGGCTATGGCCGGTCGACCGGGCGGTCGACCGGAGGCACAATGGTCATAAATATAACCGTTACGCTGCTCGACCGGACGGTCGACCGAAAGGTCAATTCTGACCTTTCCAGACTGCCAACGGGCAGATTTTGAGAGGCTATATATATATATGCCTTCTCTTGAGCTAATTTCAACAACAGTTTTTAGAGAGCAATTTTCCCATCTTTATAAGCGGTTAACAGCAAGTTTTAAAAGAGTTTTTGGGTTAAAAAGATTTATCTTTATTTGTTTTCAAGGGTTGGAATATTTCAAAGAAAAGAGTCTTTTGGAATTAGTTTTGATCTTGATTTCAGTATCTATTTGGAGATTTTCCCAATTATTTTCTTTGTTCCCCTTGTTTTTCTCATACTTGAGTTATCATATCTATCTTATCTATTGGATCTTTATTTTTGTGGGAAAATTAGTTTGTGGTTTGTTGAGACCGCCAAGTGTTGTAATCTCTTTGCTTTGAGTTTGTGAGTATCCCTATTGTGTAGAAGTGATTGTGGAGGAGTTTGAGTTGATTATTATCCCTCTAAGTGTAGAGGTAATTGAGATTGGAGTTTTGCTTAGTGCCTTATCTCTCTAAGTGTAGAGGTGATTGTTCTTATTTGGCTTAGTGCCTTATCCCTCTAGTGAGAGGTGATTGTTGTTGTGCCTTGACGCTTGTGTAGAGGTGTTTGTTGTTTGCGAAAGGAGTTGTGTACTCCAAGTTTTTATTACCCAAATCCTCAGTGGAGGTTCCCTGTGTGGGAAGTCCTGTGTGGACGATTTAGTAGAAATCCTTCTGTGTGAAGGC
>JAVJIF010026672.1:0-72112 GCA_038442645.1 Agave tequilana
CGAGAATTCGGCTACACTTTTTCGTTATACGTTGTGTGTTAGCCTAATAGTTTTTAAGTTGCGTAATTAATTTTTAATTCTGCATTATTTTGCATTATATTAACTTGTCACCTATTCACTCCTCTCTAGGTAACTTACAATCAATTCGCAAGCTTTATAAGTCATGTCTCTATACTCAAAGTCAGCATTGGGTCAAGCAACAAAATTTTGTTTTTTAATCACTATGTTACCAATTGCCTCCAACAAAAATGCAATAACTAGTAGAACGACGATCAATAAGATCACCTGCCCAATCAACATCAAAATATATTCCACAATATCCAGATGAGATGAAGAACGATAATACAACTATTACTTGGAGCCCCCTTTAAGATATCACAAGATACGACAAGTAGCAAGGAATGAAGCTGATACAGACTCTACATATATCAGACTTAACACACACAAAAAATGTAATATGAGATCGAGTGAGAGTTAAGTAAATTAGTTTACCACTCAATTATATGTATTTTCCAGGATCACTAAGCGGCTCTTAAGTTTTTATCAAAATGAATATTAGTATCCATAGATCAATAGGTTTAAATTTTAATGTACTAATTTCTTTAAACAACTCAATAAGGCATATTTAGACAAAGAAAGACCTTTCAAGAACAAGCAAACTCAATTCCTAGAAGATCCTCAAAAGACCAAAGTCTTTCATATGAAAATAAGAACTCAAATAAGAAATCAATTGAATAATACATTGATGATCATCTCTAGTAACAATAATATCAACATAACCTGCAAGAATAATAGTGTCGGCAGAAAGCAAGTCCCAAAATAATTAACACTATAAGTACGTGTGTAGCATTTGACAACCAACCATGTTTCATTAGCATGCAAAGTAGTCATTCTCTTCATCCATAGCATTTTTTTTATCTAGGATCCAACATGGCATCACGATAAAATTTTGAGACACAGAGAAAATAATGTGATTGAAAAACTAAAGTATGTAGTAGATAAATGAGAGAAAGACAACAATTTAGTTATAGGAGCTTGAGTACAAAAACGGGTACTTTTCGAGAAGCTCAGACACTTCAGTGAAAGCAACTGACTGGTGAGGGGGTAAGATTCAGATCAGTGGTAATCTTCTTGCATCCTTGATCAACTTGGAGTGGAGGCAAATCTTCTAGGGATACAAAAAGAGTAACATGAGTAATCAAAGAAGTTGTAGTGGAACCCAGAAAGACAGAAGGTGGGTTTTCAGAGAAAGTGACATCTGCACAAATCATACTTCGTGCTAACAGGAATCCAACATCGATATCATTTGTGTCCGAAAATATCCTAGAAACACACACTAAACTGCTCGGGATCTAATTTGTCATGTCTTTTTTAGGAATTTGAACTAACACACACACCCAAAAAACCTTTGGAGGTAAATCAAATTGTTATTTTTTAGGATAATGAACTGAGAATGAGGTTTTGCCATTTAAAAACAGAAGAAGAAACCCTATAATTAAGTGAAAGATAAAAAGGACTGCGTCAACCCAAAAACACTTAGCATTCAAGCAATGACAAGTAAATAACAATTTTTTTTCAACAACACTGTTATGTTGAGAGTGTATGAGCGCACAAAGTTTGATGAATTATACCATGAGAAATACAACCTTGAAAAGTATATTGCACATATTCTAAAGCATTATCATATTATAAAAACTTAAGCGAACAATTCAATTAAGTACTAATCTCTATGAAATCTTTAAAAATAGAGAGAGAATTTCATAGTGATCTTTCATTAATCAAGTCATACAAGAATACACATCAATAAAAGTTACAAAATAAGAAAAATCACAGTTTTAACTCGAGTAGACTCCAAATATGTATGAACTTCAAATGAAAACTACAAACGATTAACTATCCTAAATAAAAAAATTTATAATATTTACCAAACTGACATGACTCACATTGTAAATTAGAGACAGTCTTAACAAAAGAAAATAATAATTTAATAAATTTAAAGCTGCATGACCTAAACTTAAGTACCACTAGATCACAAACTCATCACATGTCTAAGCAGAAGCATCCACTTTAGCTTAATTGCTGCATTGAAGATAATATAGATCATCTTACTTATATCTCTCGCCAATCACCTTCTTTATCTGAAGGTCCTGAATATTACATGATGAAGGAAAAAAATAATATAGAACACTGAAAACTTTAGTCAAACAACTCAGAGATACAAGATTAAAAGGAACATGTGGAATATAATTAACATCAGAGAGTGCGAGGGAAAAAATGATATTAACATTGTCACTGTCAGTACTACATTTGAAACTACCATCATCAAAAACAATAGAAGGAAGAGAAGATTGTGTTAAAAAAAAAAAAACTATAAATTTATCAGTCATGTAGGTTGACGCTCCAAAATCAATAATCTAAAATGAAGGTGATGAACTCGCTAAACAAAATATACCTAAATATGGCAAGGAAACAATGTCGGAAGTAGAGACTAAATGCATCTTTTGAATCAGAGAATCATATTTAGATTTTAATAATCACATATTCTTCAGCGAAAGAATCAAGAGTATTAGTCATGTGCAATAGATGATCCAACAGTAGCAGATAAATAAGTAGCTCGAACAGGCCAAGAAGGTTTATCATGCAACTCCCAACATCAATGAATAGTGTGATTGCAATGAGTACAATTTCGAGAATTATCCTGGCCACGACCAAAAACTCGGCCTCTAGTAGATATACCACGACCACGAAAAGACATACTATCACAACCTTAAGAAGTGTTCCCTCAACCATCTTTATTATACTCAGCCATAATAGATAGATATATATATATATATACAACAATGAAAAAAACACACAAGCAAATAGATTAGTAGCAAAGAAGTCCAAAAAGTCAACAGATAAAATCACCTGATGCGATGAATATCATCAATACAAGTGGACAGAGTAGTAATATAGAGTAGCCAAAGTACAATCAACAATACTCTAGTAGAACAAAGCATCAGCAGCACCAATAGCAGTATACAGCAGCTGATTGCATTCCATTCAATAAAAGAACCAGCAAAGATAGTCGACAATGACTAATAAGAACTCCAGATCGTTGAATGGAGAAGTCCACTTTCGAGTTCAGGCTCTTTAGGCCTATTGAAGGTTGGTTGTCTTTACGTTGGCTTAAGAACCACTAGAATGTGTAGAAGAGCCTCTCACGAATCCAATGCTTCGAAAACGGCTTGAATCATACTCTGAACAGCTAAGAAACGACCAAGATACCATAGTTGAATTGTAAACGGGTTTGTTTTCTGCAAAGGCCCTGGGATCTGTTGTTAACAGGTCTGCAACTACTGCCTGTGGGTCGGATTGGATCAGCCAGCAGGTTCGACTTTGATTTTAGCGTTGTCGATGCGAGGGGAAGATGGTTAGGTCGAAGGTAACGTTGACGAAGGATGGCGAGGAGAGAAGACAAGACGACGAAGACAGATAAGTTGTTGGCGAGATTGATTTAATCAATTGAATCAGAGTCGATGTCGGGTTGGCGAGGTCGATTCGTACTCAGATTGGGGAGGGTGGGAGGTAAAGACGTGGAGGTGGCGATGGCAGGCTTGGGGATTAAATTAAGGGTTAGGTTTGGGTTATGGACGAGAAAGGTAGAGGAGAGAGGAAGAAGATGAGGGTGATATTGGGTTAGATAAAGGAAACAGATCATGAAAGGTAACTTTTGTCAATTTGGGAGTTTCGGGGATATTTGTCTCAAAATTTTGAACAATGTGATTTATTTAAGAAGGGCTAGGTTTTGGATTCTTGCTCTGATACCGTGTTAAGATGAAAAAGATGATACCGTGTTAAGATGAAAAAGATGAAGAAAAGACCATATACTCTTAATTAGGATGTATTTGTTTGTTTATAAAGAAAAAATACATGTCCTAATAGGTCTGGGAGAATACACAATGCCCTACTCAAAGTAGAAGAATCCAAAATAAAGAAAAAAAATTCTTATTTCTACCATAACAAAGAATCCTAGTTCTACTCTAATAGATGTGACTCCTTCAAGACCAGGTTTCTAATATTTGGGAAGTGAACAAGTTAGGATCGTAGGATCATGTCACAGTTTTATATTTTGATCAGTTGGCTGTTTCATTTCAGTTTTTGACCCATTGTCAGGACAACCAGGAACTAGACGATAATATCAGTCACAAAACATCAAAGTATGCCTGAAATAAATATTGCAGTTCAAATGTTGTTTTAAGAGTAGTAAAGAAAGAAAAAATTAGTCAAGGTGTTAGGCTTGTCAAATGGATTGCTTTGACATGGAATTAATAGATAAACATCAGATTACAGGCTGGAAATAGCCATAAAAGTATAAATCCAACAGTGTTTTAAGCCTTAGGGAGCAAGAATGAATAAGCATGTATTTGAGTGAGTGAGAGAGAAAGCTGAAACATCAGTTAGAAAAAAGCATCAAATATGCTGGAAAGCCATTATAGTGCAAATCTAAACTAATTTATTTGCTCTCATTGCCAATTACTTGCCACCACTTGCCGATGGACTGTGACTCGGCACGACACTAGGAGAGAAAATGATTGAATTTTTTATTTATATTAATGAAATTGAAGTTATAAGGTTAGCTGATTATGATCTATTTTCTATTTATTTACATCCATAGTAGTAGTGTCAAGTCGTCTCTTTTTTAAGTTAAGAATGTTACACACGATTTCTATTTGTCATTACTTATGTCAAGGTTAAAAACTATAGAAGTACTTATACTCAATATCATTGATCAATTAGATGCTAAGACAATTCAGTATGTAATACTATAAACTTCTTATATTTTTAATGTGACATAGAAATTATGGACACAACCATCTATCTTCCTGATATTAATTAATGACAACCAAAAGCATTAATACGATCATCTGTGTTGAACTTGTTCCGAATTTCATCAGCATTTCAGAAAGATTACCTATCGATTCCAACTGGCACCACATTACAATAAATTTAGTACTACTTCACTTAATGAACAATGAAGACTTTCCTATGTGGCAATGACTCAGAATCACAAAATAAGAAAATACTCATCTGAAATCTATATCAAGAGTTGGACTTTCAAAACAACAAAAGGCAACCCAGAGTAGAATAGTACCAACAATATCTGTGCTTGACACTCCCTCTGTTCTCTTGATCTGCTTATAGCGACCTGCCTTCTTGGCAAGAGCATACGCATCAGTGCCATCAGGGAGTAGGCATGGGTCATCTCCATGGATGATGTAATCTATGCCATAGTCATTGAACAACTTGTGCATGAATTCCTCAGTGATAGCATATGGTGCATCTGGAATGACCTCATCTACCCACTTCACTGCACCTACCATTATCATTCTGCATCAAATATAACACAAAAAGTGACTTATCTCTCATCTTAGAAGCTCCATAATGTTCTTTTTAAAAATAAACTAATAATGATCAGACCCCTTTTACATGTCTTCTAACAGTAATCATTTATATTAAGTCCAGTTGCTTAAAAGATATTTGTTAAGTGGAGAGTAGCACCCTTCCAAGACTTTTAACAGTTCATTCAATTCTATTGCTCTCCACACTTCTTCAGTATATAATTATATTATATGACGTAAAGTGAAAAGTTTATTTTCATTTTGCAAGGAAAGTTTTTGTAGGTTGCAAAACGTCGCTATTAAGGATTTAGGAGGAAGAATGCAAAAAAAAAAAAAAAAAAACAGGCATCTCGTAGAAGAAGATGAACTGAAGTAGGCAAAAACTAACATGCAAGTGTCTTAAGTTCTATAGAAAAGATAGTTCTTCCAAACATATTGGGACTGCAAAAAAAAACTACTATGAACACGCACCATCCATCGTCATGAAAATGTAGAATCTCATGGTTATATTGATCATGTCATGAGTAATTTAATATCAAGACAACAATTCAATTGACACATAATTTTTGGACAAACTAGTGCTACATGACGTTTATAATGAAAATGGGATTTTCTTAATCAATTAAGCAAAGGCAAACTTAAAGAATGTGTTGGAAAGGTACTTTGCTAAAGGAAATATAAAGAAAGATTGAACACCAATAATGGACTACAATATGAAGAAAAACAGTTTATTTGGGAGGCAAATTGAAATGTTCCATATTTTGGATATATAAATATATAATAAGAATAAAGAAAAGTAAATGTGCAAACATCTGATAATTAATACTTAATCTTCTACAAGTTCTAACAAGACTTCTCAATGTTTATCTTCAAAGTTACCCATTCAGAATACCAAGACAACTATGGAATGACTATACAATTTTTACTAAACTCTATGATGAAGTGGTCATATTATAATAGTTAACCAAGTACAAAGGAATGGATCAATATCAGTTACTTTCTGAGAAGCAGCAAAAGAAGAAAAATTAATAAGTTAATTTGTCAGTTTAAAGTAGAAATTACAGTAACATACAGTTATAATGTCTATCTTTGAACAAAATTAATAAAAGAAAGTGACAGGGCTGCAGAATACTGTAATAATTTAATCAAAAATATAAGGAAATTAATTGGCTACTGCCTTTTAACAGAAAATGGGAAAGAGACAGAGCTAGAAAGCAAGATACCAGCATGATATCTCCCTAGCAGATATTAGTTCGTCTATTTAGTAAGAGAAACGTGTATAAAATAGAATCAGTCAAAATCTTGTCACAATCTACAGTAAAAAGACAAAAAGAAAGAAAATTAATTATCTGTTGGCAGCTATCAATCCATTCATTTGGCAAGAAAACTATAAAAATCGAGTTCTGTTTTAGGGAGAAATGTCCAAAATAAGATTTTAATTATGATTTAATCAAACCGAGCAAAGTGAGGTTTCTCCCGTAAATCCTTCTTTGATTTTGTCAAACCGTCTGTCCCCTAAAGAAAGAGAGCCAGAGAGAGCCGCCTCTCCCCCGTGACCCTCCCCCCCCTCTCCACTCTTCTCCCTTCCTCCTCTCTCCTCCCCCATCTTCCCCCTCCTTCTTCTTTCCTCCCCCTCCTCCTCTTCGCGCTCGGTTTCACCGCCAAGCGGTAATCTCGTAAAAATCCACAATAGATCACATTCTATTCTAGTGCTAATTATTAGGATCAATCGGAAATATGAAGATCGGAAACAGATTAGATATCAGGAAAGAAAATCAAGAATCAAGATTCAGTGACATTCTAAACAACAGTTTCAAGTTTCAACCGTCCAATCCCTTTCTAAAAGGGGAAAAATCAAGAAAGGAGTCGAGATCAACAAAAAGAGGACGCAAAGCCAAGAAAATCAAATAAAAAACGGATCAAACACCAGAGAATGAGGATTCAAGAATCGGACCTCTCATCAAGCGGAGTCACGGGCGGTCCTTTATTCTCGTGATCTCGTCGTCGCTGACGACGCCGACAACGAGCTCATCGCCGAGCGCCCTCGCCTGCCGCAACGCGTTGCAGTGCCCATAGTGCATCATGTCGAAGCACCCGTCCATGTAAACCCTAATCGGCTTCTTCTTTTTCCGGAATCTCGAGGCCAGCGGCGGAGGAACCGCCGGCATGATCCTCAAATGGAGCGCGATCATGGAGGAGGCCACGACGATGCCGCCAACGATAAAAGCCGTCACGACCTTCGTGTTGGCGGAGAGCTTCGAGATGACGCCGTTTTCTCGGTCGCCCGACGCCATGAATCGGATCTCTAGGGTTTCGTTTCGTCCCGTTCTCAATTGGCAAATTCTTGATCTCCCGCCATTAAAGAGAGACAAAGAGAGGGCTAGGGATTCCGTTGGCCGTCAGATTCGATGCGGGCCTTTTATAGAGCAAGAGGCGGTAGGGGAAGGGGCGCGTGGGGCCCAGCGCTGCAAAAAGGGGTGAGAAAAGTGGGTGCGGAAAGAACTTTTTTTGCTCGGGGAGCATTTGTTCAGGACAAGGGAGCGTGTGAGTTGCCACGTCGGCGCTTACAATACTGTTATGCGTGTAGAGGGTCTGTTGTTTTCGAAGAAATTGTTTTTTGTTTTTTTTGGCTCTAATCATCTGATTTTTCTTTTAAAGATTTATTTATTTTACAAGAAAGGAGTTTCACGAGAAAGAAGAGGAGGAAAAACTGCTGCCACATCAGTAATTTGGGTCGTCAGATTTTTTTCTCCGAATGAGAGAAGATAAGAAGAAATCTGACATCGGCTCATTAAATTTTTTTGTTGGGCTCTCTCTGTTAGGGTTGCTCACTCTGTTTCTCTTCAGCTTCTGATTCCCTCTCCCGACGCTTAGCTTCTCGCTCTCACTCTCCCACGTCTCTTCGCCATGATATCCTTCTGTCCATGCGTCATTGTGAGTCTCTTCTCTTCATCGTGTTGGAAGTATTATACATCTATAATGCGGATTAAATTGAAACCATGAATCAAGAATCAATAAAGCATCTCAAGAAATAGATAAAAACCCTAATTGTGCAATACTGTAAATCACCATACCTGAAGCCATTGGTGAAGATTGGATGAAGTTGGAGAAGACCTTGATTCCTTGCTCTTGAATCTGCAAACCCTAATTGCAATGGATCCTCTTTTCTCTGCTCCTTTTCCTTTCTCAAAACTCTTTTTCTTTTCTGATGGAGATGCTCACGATAAAAATGAGCGTATGTTTTGATTTCTTTACAGGAGGAGAAAAGTGGGTCGCACATTTGCAATTAGACCCCTTGAAATAAAGCCTTTCCATCATGGCCCCTTTATATTTCAAGTGACCAAATAAACTATATAAATGTGACTTTAATATGGGCATCTTTAATATCAGTTAACTTTAATAGGAATCCAATGCAAATAACCAAGGTTAAGTGGGCCACCTTCACATGAGATTAACATTCTCCCACTTGGGCCACTAACCGATTAGGTTAATACTTTAGAAAACAAAATAAAAGAAAAGACTCATTTTCAAAATCATTTTGACTCCATTGGATTCCATACTGAAAAACCTTTGACACGTGCACGAATTTTTAAAAAAAAAAAAAAAACAACAACTGATAAGCCCAAATATGTAAAACTGTAATACTGCAATTAGCTTGGACCACCAATGCGAGTCATAGCGGTTATACAACATACACGTCATACTCCCTTCTATGTACCACAACATTGATAACCCTTACTAATTGAGTCCATAACCAAAATGACCCCTGTAATTGTCTTGTAAAGACATTTCCTGTTTAACAAACATCCAAACATAATATGCGCACACATAATTGGATAACAGGAAACACAGAAACAAACTTTTATTTGTACAATAATGTCAATTACATAAGTACCAAAATACACATTTACAGATTGCCCAAAAGACCCATTCTTACAACATGTTCCTTGAATGTCTTTGGAGGCAATCCCTTTGTCATTGGATCAGCAACCATTAAAGTGGTACTTATACTTACAATTGACACCTTTTGTTTCTCAACTCTTTCTCTAACCACCAAGTACTTAAGTTCTATGTGTCTAGAACCATTAGAGTACTTACCATTCTTAGAGAAAAATACGGCTGCTGTATTGTCACAATATATCGTCAGCGGCCTGGCAATAGAGTCAACTACACCAAGTGCTGAGATGAAATTCCTTAACTATAATGCATGATTCGAGGCTTCAAAACATGCTATAAACTCAGCCTCCATCGTGGATGAAGCAATAATGGACTGCTTCACACTCTTCCACGAGATTGCCCCACCTGCTAGCAAGAAAATGAAGCCTGAAGTAGACTTCCTGCTATCTGGGCAACCACCAAAATCTGAGTCTGAATAGCCGATCACCTCCAACTGATCAGATCTCCTATATGTGAGCATATGGTCCTTCGTCCCTTGAAGATACCGCATAACCTTCTTAGCTAACTTCCAGTGCTCCATTCCTGGATTGCTCTGGTATCTTCCCAACATCCCAACAGCAAAGCTGATATCTGGCCTGGTACAAGTGCTTGCATACATCAAGCTCCCAGCAGCTGATGCATACGGAACTTTCTGCATTTGACCCTTTTCTAAGTCATTTCTGGGACACTGGCTACCACTTAATCTGTCACCCTTCTGAATGGGTGCAGGACTGACTGAACACATTTCCATATGAAATCTTTCCAAGACTCGATTGATATATCCTTTCTGAGACAATCCTAGCAATCCTCGAGATCTATCCCTGAAGATCTCTATGCCAATAACATAATTCGCCTCACCCATATCAACCATCTGAAAGTTCTTGGTTAGATAACTTTTAGTTTCATACAGCAAATCAAGATCACTACTGGCTAATAAGATGTCATCTACATACAGAACCAAGAAAATAAACTTGCTCCCACTGATCTTTAGATATATACACTGATCAACAGTATTTTCTGTAAATCCAAAAGAGGTAATGGTATCATTAAACTTTATATACCATTGCCTGGAAGCTTGTTTAAGTCCATATATAGATTTCTTTAATTTACAAGCCAAGTGTTCTTGTTCTTTAATTGCGAACCCTTCAGGTTGCTCCATGTAGATATCCTCATCCAAATCTCCATTAAGAAAGCAGTTTTCACATCCATTTGATGTAACTCCAAATCATAATGAGCTACAAGTGCCATAATGATTCTAAGAGAATCCTTCTTTGATACTGGAGAGAAGGTCTCTGTATAGTCAATGCCTTCTTTCTGAGTGAAACCTTTGGCCACAAGTCTAGCCTTATATCGTTCGATATTGCCTTTAGAGTCGCGCTTGGTCTTAAAGACCCATTTACACCCGACTTTCTTACAGTTATAAGGCAATTCAACGAGATCCCAGACTTGATTTTGGTCCATAGATTTCAACTCATCTTTCATAGCATCAACCCATTTACTAGAATCATTGCATTCTATGGCTTGTGAAAATGAAACTGGATCTTTATTAATCCCAATATCATAGTCAGATTCCTGTAGATACACCACATAGTCATCTGAAATGGCAGATCTTCTTTCCCTTTGAGATCTTCTCAAAGCTGCCGGTTGTGGTGGTTCTACTATATTTTCAATGGGAATATCCTCATGGAGTGGTGAACCAACATTAACTTGTTGTTCTGGAATCTCAACTTGATGATCAAGCTGAGGTACAACAATCTCTCTTGAAGGAAAAGGTATTGGGATATTTACCCTTACCACTTCAAGATCTACCTTTCTTGGTTCAGCACTCCCACTAATTTCACCATTTTTCAGGAATCTGGCATTACCAGTTTCAACTATTCTTGTACTATGGTTAGGACAATAAAATTTGTATCCCTTAGACTTATCTGGATAACCAATGAAATACCCAGATATTATTTTTAAGTCTAATTTCTTTTCTTGTGGATTATATATTCTAGCCTCTGCTGGACAACCCCAAACATGTAAGTGTCTTAAACTGGGTTTTCTACCAGTCCACAACTCGAAAGGAGTTGTTGGGACAGCCTTACTAGGAACCCTGTTCAAGATATACATAGCAGTCTTTAAGGCTTCATTCCACAATGAATTGGGTACATTTGAGAAGCTCAACATGCTCCTAACCATATCCATAAGAGTTCTATTCCGCCTTTCAGCAACACCGTTCTGCTGAGGCGTACCTGGCATTGTGTATTGAGCACAAATGCCACGCTTTTCTAGAAATTTGGCAAATGGACCAGGATGTTGTCCTGACTCATCATATCTACCATAAAATTCACCACCTCTATCTGATCTAATGATTTTAACCTTTCTATCTAATTGTCTCTCGACTTCTGTAATGAACACCTCTAGGATGTCAACAGCCTGAGACTTTTCATTAAATAGATAAACATAACCATAACGTGATAGATCATCTATAAAGGTAATGAAATACCTCTCTCCAGTAAAACATGGAATGGAGAGTGGTCCGCATATATCTGTATGAATTATTTCAAGGAGTTCTTTACTTCTTGTGGCACCTTTCTTAGTGTGTTTGGTTTGTTTTCCTTTAATACAATCCACACACACATCAAAATCAGTGAAGTCTAGGTTATCCAAAATCCCAGTCTTCACTAATCTTATTATTCTATCCCTGGAGATATGCCCCAGTCTCCTATGCCACAAGATTGAGGATTTTTCATTTATCAAGCCACGTTTAATACCAACATTCATATGCAGAGATAATAAAGATTGTGCAAACTCATCATTCAATGAAATTTTATATAAATCATCACATAAAATTCCATGTCCAACCGGAATTGAATTATACATTAAAGAGAGTTTTCCACAACTAAACAAAACAGAATATCCAAAAACATCTAATTTGGATAAAGACATTAAGTTTCTTGAAATCGAAGGTACATAAAAAGTATCCTCAAGATCCATCTGATGTCCCGTCTCCAAGAGTAGTCGATAAACACCAACATATTCGACCTCCACTTTGAGACGGTTCCCCATAAAGACGAATCTCTCACTTTCCTTCGGTTTCCTGGTTGTAAGGAATCCCTGCATTGAATTAGTTATATGAGTTGTGGCTCCAGAGTCTATCCACCAAGTATTAGAAGGAACTTCAGCAAGATTTGATTCATAACATACAAAAGAAAGATATGTACCTTTCTTTTCGAACCAAGCTTTCCTCTTGTTGCAGTCCTTCTTCACATGTCCCTTTCTGCCACAGAAGTAGCATTTGACAGTGAAAGCTTTTCTATGACCTTGGTTACTTTCCCCATGGTCATTTCCTTTATTTGATGGAAATCTCTTACCTCTTCCATATTTACCTTTCTTATGGATACCCCTTGAAGTTACTGCCAACACTGAGTGCTGTCCTTCTTGCCTCAGTCTCACCTCCTCTTGAACACACATACCAGTTAGCTCATTTAAGTTCCACTTGTCCTTATGAGTATTGTAGTGGATCTTGAATGGCCCAAACTGTGAAGGAAGTGAGTTGAGGATAAATTGAACCAAGAAGGACTCATCAACCTTCATACCCAGTGATCCTAACTTAGCAGCCTTATCAGACATGTTTAGAATGTGTTGCTGAACTCCTCTATTACCATCATATTTCATGGTGGTAAGTTCAGCCATTAAGGTACCAGCTAATGACTTATCTGCTGACTTAAATCGGTCTTTGACAGCAGTTAACAGTTCAGATGCTTTAGTTGTAGGAGGGAGTGAAGTCTTGATGTTATTAGCTATGGTCATCTTAATGAACGTTAGACTGAGCCTATTAGACCTTTCCCAAGCTTTTGCATGGCTGACCTGTTCTGCTGTACTCTCAGCAGTTACTTCATCAGGTTTGTCAACTATTAAGGCCATGTCTAGGTCTAGGACACCCAGTGTAAACTGTACATGTTCAAACCATTCTGAGAAGTTTGTACCGTCCAAGGCTGGAATGCTAGTGGCATGAGTGTGGAGGGAAGTAGGGACGTTCACTGAAGCATAATAGGACAAGCTCACATTAATGCCTCGAATCAATACAAGTTTTAAATTTAATTAAGATGAACTATTGATATCACTTTGATTTCTCCTTTGGGCGAAACCTAAGCATATCTAGTGTTCACTCTTTAGGTGAGAACTTTTATCACCTATGTAGGTCTAATATAATTTATGTTACTCAGATAGTAAGTCTTGTTACCTTTGGGTATCCAATTCTACACCACTAAGTTACATAAATTATACTACCCTATCCGGTTCATAATTATTTGAAAGAGACTTTCCTTTGGGCCAGTCCCAATCTCCTAATTAGAACCGCCATCGAGAATATTATTGTCTTTAATGTCACTTACATTGACAAGTCTTTTATGTAGTTATATATTCATAAGATTTACTAACCTAGGTCACTTTGGCAACTACTAAATCAATAAGCCTTATGAATACAAAACTAACCAATAATATTCTCTAATTCTTTCATTTGAGTAAAGCCATAATATCTCAATACATTACTTGACCAAGCATCAATCTATATTAACACAATAACTTAAATGTGTAACGTACTTTAATGATTGATTTAAACAAGTATTAGTCGACTACAAGAAAGGACTAGTCGACTTGGGTCAAGACAAGTCGACTACAGATTAGGTCTAGTCGACTACAACAAAAGGAAATTAGTCGACTATACCCAAATTATTAGTCGACTATAAACTTTATAAGTCGACTTGACATTTAATTAGTCGACTCCTGTGGGAAGACAAACTTTCGGTTGAAAATTAGTCGACTTGACAAAATGGTTAGTCGACTATACACTTTACTAGTCGACTAATCAAAAGTTATAAGTCGACTCCTGAATCCAACAGAGAGTCGGGTAACTTTTTGGATGGACTATTAGTCGACTAATCCATAACTATAGTCGACTAATACTCCACGAAACAGTTACCGAAGAGCAGTTCCAGATTATCACCCGATTCCAAAATTTTAGGGAAAAATCGGGAAAATTAGGAAAAATTAGGGTTTCTAAAATCCTAAATTTTGATCCCTATTAATTGCATAACTAGAGGAATATGAACATGATATTAGGGCTATTAAATCCTCTACAAATTGTACAATTAAAATGATCAAAAATTGAATCGTTAATCAAAAACCCTAACTTTTCATAATTCCTAAATCCAAGATGTATTGATTCTTTAATCATGGCTCTGATACCAAATGTTGGAAGTATTATACATCTATAATGCGGATTAAATTGAAACCATGGATCAAGAATCAATAAAGCATCTCAAGAAATAGATAAAAACCCTAATTGTGCAATACTGTAAATCACCATACCTGAAGCCATTGGTGAAGATTGGATGAAGGTTGGAGAAGACCTTGATTCCTTGCTCTTGAATCTGCAAACCCTAATTGCAATGGATCCTCTTTTCTCTGCTCCTTTTCCTTTCTCAAAACTCTCTTTCTTTTCTGATGGAGATGCTCACGATAAAAATGAGCGTATGTTTTGATTTCTTTATAGGAGGAGAAAAGTGGGTCGCACATTTGCAATTAGACCCCTTGAAATAAAGCCTTTCCATCATGGCCCCTTTATATTTCAAGTGACCAAATAAACTATATAAATGTGACTTTAATATGGGCATCTTTAATATCAGTTAACTTTAATAGGAATCCAATGCAAATAACCAAGGTTAAGTGGGCCACCTTCACATGAGATTAACACATCGTGCTCTCCTCGTCGTCGCTGCGAGTCTTCTCTCTCTAAATCTCAATTAGAGTTAACTTCTGAGCTTCTGATCCAGTGATGGAGCTTATTGATTGTGTTTGGTTCGTAAATCTGGTGGTTTGTTCAGTTCCTCTTTGAAAGTTTTGCTTTATTAGATTGATTTAAAGAGACTATGTTTGTGGGTGAGAGAGTGAAGAAAATGAGCGACGGCGATTCAGCTTTTAAGCATGGAGAAGCACTTTCCTTTTTTTTTGCGGCCTCTTGTTTCTGTGGAGGGAAAATGAGGGCAACTGAGGGGGTTCAACAAATTAATTTCATCATGATGGCTATGATGTTAATCTGAGCCTCATTATATTTAAGAGATTTTGGATTTTGAGTATGTTATGAAGATGAATTCTCAGTGTTGGGGATAAACTTTGTTGTCAAGGCTAGGTTTGTGAGAATCCATTGTTGTTGCAGCTTGGAATTTTGTGGGTGAATTTGTTGGAAGTTTACTTAAAATTTTGGTAAAAACTATTGGTTCACGGTTTTCTCTACCCCTCTCTTCTGTCTTCTCTCTCGTCATACTTTCAGATAACAAATTCCCTCTCTCATTGTAGGTTTTTTGCAAAAACTGCTTCTTTAAATTTTAACTGATCTTTGATAAACCTATATTGTTGATAGAAATGGCTACCTGAGTGTTCATATTAGCATGTTATATTTGTTTCTAAATCATTGTTTGTGTGTTTGTTGTAATTCACTGTATTTTTTTAATTAGGATTATGATGAATTAAATTGCTTCTAATGTTATCGGTGAATTGATTTTTTTCCCTGACTACTTGGCTAAAATCCTGGATTACTTTATTTCATATTATGATCCTCATGCCTACCCAATATTGTTGACTGTTATTAATCTTAATTCATGATATTGTTTAATAATGAGTACAATTGCAAATAATTTATTCTTAAAGTATGAATTGTGAAATATCATTGGGTTATGTTTCCATATTACTTGTCTATTTCAAACAAATATGAACATAAAAAACATTTATACATGTATATTTATATAAGTTATGTATGTATATGAAGATATATATAATCAAAAGAATATTTAAGTTTGTTAAAATATGGTGTTACTAAATTTACCAATGGATATGAGGTTGTGTACTTTGTAGATGGATAGTCGAGAAGAGAAAATTATCTTACCATATGTTATGTTGCAGCTACTATTGTCATAATCATAGTGGTCAACTTTCATATGATTTATCATTGACCAAGACCCATTACCCGTGAACCATCTGTTATTATAGACTTCTATATGAATGCACACATGTGGCGTGTCCTCAATAGATCTAACCCTAATGACTACTTGGGGATGCGGCAAGAGCCATTTCATCTTGCCCAAATGTTGAGGAATAGTGGCCATCTTCAAGATACTATTAATGTTTCTATTGAGAAATAATTTGCGATATTTCTCCATATTGCAGGGCACAAGTCAAAGAATAAATAATGCTGGTAGATTTTATTAGATTTAGAAAAACCATTAGTAGATAAACAAAGTGCTAGGAGTTATTTGTATTCTACGTGACAATTAGATGAAGCAAGCTCGTAATGAAACCCCTCCAGAAGTGTTGAGGAGCACATACTAGTATCCATATTTTGCGGTAAGCAAGTAATCTTATATTTAGAAATTATAATGTGCCTAAGATTTATTTTCTTTAATTGAACAAAACATATATTTGTTGTAGACTGCAATGGTTTGATTGATGGCACACACATAGATGCCATGATTTCCATTAGACATGTTGTACGGTTTAGAAGTCGTAAAGGTTGTTGGCCCAAAGGCCTTCCACTCTAGTTTTGATGATGATTAACTCATGTAGTTATGTTTACTAATAATCTTGTGTTGTTTAAGTTTCAGATCATTAACCAAGATATTAGTTGGTGATTAGCTTCAACAAGGAGTTTAGAAGCTTTTCATAGTGATTCCAGGGCCAAAGCTTCATGATCACACATTGCCTAGCCCATGGATGGAGTTTTGGAGCAAGTCAACTTGAAGATGAAGATCATCAAGAAAACTTAGGTATCCATAGTTTAGATAGTGTGTTTTAGATCCATTTGTAAAGCTTAGTATAGTTGATATGCTCAAGTGCACAACACACACGTTTTCATGTTTTGGATTTGGTTTTCATGAATAGTTTATTAAAACAAGTTTAATTGATATATGTATAGTTGTTTCACTCTATACATGCATGCTTAACTTTTATCAAACTTGATTTTGAGCTTAACATCTCTTTGATAAAAATACAAGTTTTGTTTTTGATAAAATTTGCAAGACTCGAAATGAATTGATATGATTGATATATGTCTTGAAATTTTTATCACAAGTTTGTGTTTCCATATAAAATGATAAAATTATTTTTGATGATTTTTAGAAGTGTTAAAAGATTTTTAGAAAATATTTTAACATGTTTTTCTGACACAGTTTCTGTTCCAGGCTTCTATTAGTCGACTAAGTCAACTGACCTAGTCGACTAGGCAGAGGTCGGTCGACCGGGTCGGTCGACCGACGTGCACAAAACTGTGCACGTTTGGAGCCTTTGGGACGGTCGACCCGGACGGTCGACCGGGTCTGAGAGCTCTGCTCTCTGTTTGTTTCGGTCGACCGGCCGGTCGACCGCAGTTGCCCAACGGTCATATTTTCGACCGTTGGCGGTCGACCGGGCCGGTCGACCGTTGCCTGTCAGAGCTGCCAGCTCAGCTCTAACAGCTAGTTTTGTATTGGGCCTATATAAACCCCATCTCTTTGGGTTTTTGAAAAAGGTTTTCAAGAAGAAAAATTTCAGTGATTCTCTAGTGTTTAAACAAGTTTTCAAAATAGTTTTTGTGCTAAAAAGATTTCATCTTTATTGTTTTTGGGTTTTTGAAAAATTAAAGAAAACTAGGGTTTTGGGATATTGATTTGATCTTTTATTTCTATCATATACAAGAGATTTCCCAAGTAGTTTTTCTTTGTTGCTTGTTTCCAAAAACACCTAGTTTCCACACTTGAGCTATCACCTATCCTAATCTATTTAGGATCTTGTTTTTGTGGAAAAGAAAAGAGAAAAGAAAGAGAGATTGAGTTTGTGATTTTTGGAACCACTTGTTATAAACACCCTTATTCTTGTTGTATCCCTCTTAGGTAGAGGTGATCGGGTGATTGGTTTGCTCCCTCTTGTGAGAGGTGGAGTTTGGTTGTAAACCCTCTTCGGTAGAGGTGTTGGTTGTTGTTGTATTGGCTACGGGCCTACCCCTCGGTTGTGAGGTGGTTGTTTGAGAGAGGAGTTAGGTACTCCATTGTTGTAAAAATTCTTCTCGGTGAAGGTTCCCTCGGTGGGAGTCCTCGGTGAACGGTATAGTGGATTGGAAATCCTACACGGTGGTGTAGGCGGGGATGTAGAGCAAGGGTGCTCGAACCTCGAAACATATCATTGTGTTTGCGTTTGATCCACTTGTCTCTAAACTCTCTCTTTACATTTGTGCAAAGCATCATTCATTCATATTGTCATATCATTCACTGCTTGTATTGCCTTGCATATTTCATATTGTTATATCTTGTGTTTGCTTGGCTTACTTGTGTGTGTGCCTAACTTATACTTAACCAACAAGAGCTTCACATAGCACCTCAACCCATTCAAGGGGAATCAAGAGGAGTTAGTACAGAGCCCTTCACGGAGAATTCGGCTACACTTGTTGTGTTGTATTAAGTTTGTGCAAGATTTGCATTAGCTTCCGCATTTAGCGCACTTAGTTTTGCATTTAGTTTTAGATTAGCACTAACACCTATTCACCCCCCTCTAGGTGTTCCCTTTTCAATTGGTATCAGAGCTAGTGCTCCTGATACTTAGGCTTAACATCCTAGGAGTGAGATCCATTTGCTTGCTAATCTTTTGTTTGCATTTGCTTGTTTTGCACACATATAGTTTACCATGGCCTTCATGACCCCACCTATGTTTGACCCTTCCAACATTCATGTTTGGAAGATTAGGATGACTGTTTATTTACAAACCCTAGGTCATAAAGTTTATCTTGCCATTACCAAGGAATCCTTCCTTAGTGATAGCAATCATATATGGGCCAATGCACAAGCCCTAGAGGCCATTAGAAGCACTTTATCTAAAGATTATCTTTTACGTGTTTCTAACATTGATTCCGCTTTTGTAGTGTGGAATATGTTGACAACCACCAACACCTCCAAGCTTCAAGTCCAAATCCAACAAGAAGAGGAATCTAGTGGAGAATCCGAACCACAACAATGCTATATGGTCCAAGGGAATGACTCCCTTGAGGTACACTCGGAAACTCAACTAGATAGTAATGATTGTGCTAGTTCTTCAAATGATTATGTTGACTCCCATGATTTGAATGAAGAACTATCCATAGTTTGAGAAAAATTAATAGAAAACTATAAAGTTTTGAAAAAGAAGAGTCTAGGCATTAATAATGAAAATAAAAATTTGATTGCTAGACTTGATGTTGTTTTGCAAGAGAAAGAGGAGATTGCTAATGAGAGGGATTCATTAAAATCTCAACTTGATCTTGCACTTAAAGAAAATGAGTTTTTGAAAAATAAAAATGATTGCCATGTTCTTTTGAAGAAAAATGATAACTTGTCTTCAAGAGTTGATTTTATTTTAAAAGAGAATGTTGATTTGAAAAATAAAATTATTTCCATTTCAAATAATTTAGATGTGTGTTTAAAGAAAATGTTGTTTTGAAAAATAAGATTGATGAACATGTTTGCCATGCTAGGGTAGTATGCATTAACAACATACTTATAATGCATTAACAAGGGGGGAGAAAAATTTGTTTGATTTGATTTTACCTTATTTACCACTTTGTTGATGATTGACAAAAAGGGGGAGAATTATTTGAGAGTTTACCATGTTTTTTATATATGCATACTTATGTTTTTACATATATTAAGTTTTATTGGTAAGTATTAAGTTTTTATTGGTATCTAGAGCATCTAGTGCTTTTGTTGTTAATGCTTTATTAATTTAATTGGTAACTAGAGCTTCTAGAACATGTGTTTGTGTTTTATGCATATTGATGCATACATGTTTATGTACATTCATTGCATATATTTATTTATTTGTTTATGCATGAGTTAAGGGGGAGCTTCTTTGAAGCTTAACTTTAATCCATGCATATATATAACTCCATGAGTTTTGTCATCATCAAAAAGGGGAGATTGTTGGCCCAAAGGCCTTTCACTCTAGTTTTGATGATGATTAACTCATGTAGTTATGTTTACTAATAATCATGTGTTGTTTAAGTTTCAGATCATTAACCAAGATATTAGTTGGTGATTAGCTTCAACAAGGAGTTTAGAAGCTTTCATAGTGATTCCAGGGCCAAAGCTTCATGATCACACATTGCCTAGCCCATGGATGGAGTTTTGGAGCAAGTCAACTTGAAGATGAAGATCGTCAAGAAGACTTAGGTATCTATAGTTTAGATAGTGTGTTTTAGATCCATTTGTAAAGCTTAGTATAGTTGATATGCTCAAGTGCACAACACACACGTTTCATGTTTGGATTTGGTTTCATGAATAGTTTATCAAAACAAGTTTAATTGATATATGTATAGTTGTTTCACTCTATACATGCATGCTTAACTTTTATCAAACTTGATTTTGAGCTTAACATCTCTTTGATAAAAATACAAGTTTTGTTTTTGATAAAATTTGCAAGACTCGAAAATGAATTGATATGATTGATATATGTCTTGAAATTTTTATCACAAGTTTGTGTTTCCATATAAAATGATAAAATTATTTTTGATGATTTTTAGAAGTGTTAAAAGATTTTTAGAAAATATTTTAACATGTTTTTCTGACACAGTTTCTGTTCCAGGCTTCTATTAGTCGACTAAGTCAACTGACCTAGTCGACTAGGCAGAGGTCGGTCGACCGGGTCGGTCGACCGACGTGCACAAAACTGTGCACGTTTGGAGCCTTTGGGACGGTCGACCCGGACGGTCGACCGGGTCTGAGAGCTCTGCTCTCTGTTTGTTTCGGTCGACCGGGCCGGTCGACCGCAGTTGCCCAACGGTCATATTTTCGACCGTTGGCGGTCGACCGGGCCGGTCGACCGTTGCCTGTCAGAGCTGCCAGCTCAGCTCTAACGGCTAGTTTTGTATTGGGCCTATATAAACCCCATCTCTTTGGGTTTTTGAAAAAGGTTTTCAAGAAGAAAAATTTCAGTGATTCTCTAGTGTTTAAACAAGTTTTCAAAATAGTTTTTGTGCTAAAAAGATTTCATCTTTATTGTTTTTGGGTTTTTGAAAAATCAAAGAAAACTAGGGTTTTGGGATATTGATTTGAACTTTTATTTCTATCATATACAAGAGATTTCCCAAGTAGTTTTTCTTTGTTGCTTGTTTCCAAAAACACCTAGTTTTCACACTTGAGCTATCACCTATCCTAATCTATTTAGGATCTTATTTTTGTGGAAAAGAAAAGAGAAAAGAAAGAGAGATTGAGTTTGTGGTTTTGGAACCACTTGTTGTAAACACCCTTATTCTTGTTGTATCCCTCTTAGGTAGAGGTGATCGGGTGATTGGTTTGCTCCCTCTTGTGAGAGGTGGAGTTTGGTTGTAAACCCTCTTCGGTAGAGGTGTTGGTTGTTGTTGTTGTTGTATTGGCTACGGGCCTACCCCTCGGTTGTGAGGTGGTTGTTTGAGAGAGGAGTTAGGTACTCCATTGTTGTAAAAATCCTTCTCGGTGAAGGTTCCCTCGGTGGGAGTCCTCGGTGGACGGTATAGTGGATTGGAAATGCTACACGGTGGTGTAGGCGGGGATGTAGAGCAAGGATGCTCGAACCTCGAAACATATCATTGTGTTTGCGTTTGATCCACTTGTCTCTAAACTCTCTCTCTCTTTACATTTGTGCAAAGCATCATTCATTCATATTGTCATATCATTCACTGCTTGTATTGCCTTGCATATTTCATATTGTTATATCTTTTGTTTGCTTGGCTTGCTTGTGTGTGTGCCTAACTTATACTTAACCAACAAGAGCTTCACATAGCACCTCAACCCAATCAAGGGGAATCAAGAGGAGTTAGTCCAGAGCCCTTCACGGGGAATTCGGCTACACTTGTTGTGTTGTATTAAGTTTGTGCAAGATTTGCATTAGCTTCCGCATTTAGCGCACTTAGTTTTGCATTTAGTTTTAGATTAGCACTAACACCTATTCACCCCCCCTTTAGGTGTTCCCTTTTCAAAGGTGTGACCCAAAATGTGCTTGGCGCAATGACACCAAACAAATGCTTCACATATGTCATGGCTGGTTGGGAAGATTCTGCAAATAATTTAACCGTGCTTAAGGATGGATTGTTGCCTCCTCCACATGGATTAATGATCTATGAGGTGGATTAACTCTTTACAATATTTTATTTGAGTGAATTTATATATTTAGAAATCATTAGTAGTCTAAACATTGGGGTTCTTAATGTAGAGAAATACTATTTATGTTCGTTGGGTACACAATCATGCCTGAATTTATTTCCCTATATCGATCAATGATGTATCACTTAAAGGAATAGGCGGGTCGTATCCTGCAAAATCGTGGGGAGTTATTCAATCTATGATAATCTTCTCTTCAAACAAAAATAGAGTCTAGTTTTAGAATTCTAAAAAATAGATTTAAGATTTTATTAGCGAAGCCTCACCGTCCCTTCCCAAGCCAGGTGGACATTGTGCTGATTTGCACAGATTTACATAATTATATCTCAGTCATCGATTCATCCGACAAATTCTTTAGTAGGAAGTCATAACTCATGAGGTGCATGGTGATATTATAAACGAGGATGATGGCACATTGAAAAACACCTAGAGGGGGGGTGAATAGGTGTAAGTGCTAATCTAAGAAACTTAATGCAAACTAAGTGCGCTAAATGCGGAAGCTAATGCAAATTATGCACAAACTAATACAATACAACAAGTGTAGCCGAATTCCCCTTGCGAGGCTCTGGACTAACTCCCCTTGATTCCCTTGAAATGGGTTGAGGTGCTATGTGAAGCTCTTGTTGGATGAGTATAAGTTAGGCACACACACACAAGCAATCCAAGCAATATGAAATACACACAATCAAGCCAAGCATATGAGAATGAATTGCAATATAAAAGATGCAAGGCAACACAAGCAATATATAAGATATGTATGCAATGAAAGAATGATGCTTGAATGAAATGATGCTTGCACAAAGTAAAGAGAGTAGAGTTGAGAGAAATTGGATCAAACGCTAACACAAAGATTTGTTTCGAGGTTCGAGTACCCAACTCTACATCCCCGCCTACACCACCGTGTAGGATTTCCCAATCCACTATAGGAGTACCAAACTCCTCTCTCAACCTTCACAAAGCCACCGAGGCTATACAACCACAATCCACCTCTACCGAAGAGGGATACGGCCCGTAGCCAACAACAAACAATAACAACAACAACCTCTACCGAAGAGGCTCACAACAAACACAATCACCTCTACCAAAGAGGGATCCAAACCAATACCACTCCGATCACCTCTACCGAAGAGGGATTCACAAAAGTAAGGAGGGTTTACAATAAGTGGTTACAAAGACCACAAACACAATCTTTCTTTCTTTTCTCTTTTCTTTTCCACAAAAACAAGATCCTAAATAGATTAGGATAGGTGATAGCTCAAGTGTGGAAACAAGGTGTTTTTGGAAACCAGCAACAAAGAAAAACTACTTGGGAAATCACTTGTAAATGATAGAAAATGAAAAACAAAACAATCTCCCAAACCCTAGCTTTCTTTGATTTTCCAAAAACCCAAAACAAATAAGATGAAATCTTTTTGGCTTAAAAACTCTTTAAAAACTCTTTTAAACACTAGAGAAAGTCTGAAATTTTTAGCTCTAAAAATCTTAGCCAAAACAATGGAGAAATGGGGTATATATAGCCCCTAGGAAAAACTAGCCGTTAGGCTGATGTGGCAGCCTGACAGGCCACCGGTCGACCGGTCCGGTCGACCGCCAACGGTCAGAATTATGACCGTTGGGCAACTGCGGTCGACCGGCCCGGTCGACCCAGAAAACCCGAGAGCAGAGCTCTCAACTCGGTCGACCGTCCCGGTCGACCGTGTCTGTGCCTAACAGACGTGCACGTCTGTGCACGTCGGTCGACCCGAACGGTCGACCGGCCCTTGGTGCGGTCGACCTCAGGGTCGACCGACCAGCCTGTCAGCACAAAAACATGGTTAGAAAATTTGGAAAAATATTTTATAAAAATCTTTTATCTCTTCTGAAAATTCCATAAAACTTGTTTTATTATTTTATATTAAAACATAAACATGTGATAAAAATTTCAAGACAATATATCAACATATCAATTCATTTTTGTGTCTTGCCAATTTTATCAAAACAAAACTGTATTTTGTCAAACTTGATTTTTCCAAAACATGAATAGGATAGTCAAAATAAGTTTGTCTAGCAAGTTTAAAGCATGTATGTATATCTAGACCATATCTAATATACATAGGTATAAAGTAAACTTGCTTTGATCTATTATTCATGAAAACCAAAAACCAAATCATGAAACGTGTATGTTGTGCACTTGAGCATATCACTAAACTAAGCTTTACAAATGGATCTAAAACTCTATCTAAACTAGGATACCTAAGTCTTCTTGTCGATCTTCCATCTTCAAGTAGACTCGATCCCAAACGCGTGATCCTCCAAGTGTAAAGGTATGATCTTTAAGCTTTGGCACCGGAATCAACATGGAAAGCTTCTAAACTCCTTGTTGAAGCTAATCACCAACTAATATCCTGTTAATGATCTGAAACTTAGAAACACAAGAATATTAGTAAACATAACTACATGAGTTGATCATCATCAAAACTAGAGTGGAAGGCCATTGGGCCAACAATCTCCCCCTTTTGGATGATGACAAAACTCATGGAGTTATATATGCATGGATTAAAGATAAGCTTCAAGGAAGCTCCCCCTTAACTCATGCATAGGGATAAACAATAAATATATGCAATGAATATTAAACATGAAACATGCATATGCATAAACAATAAATGGTTCTAGATAAATGGTTCTAGATATCAAATGGAATATTCAAAACAAAATAAGCTCTAGATACCAATTACAAAGCAAACTCTATAAATCAATTAAACTTAATATTCTTGAGATTAAAACATAATATATGCATAAACATAAGCATGCATATAAAACTTCATAAATCTTTCTCCCCCTTTTTGTCAATCATCAACAAAGGGGTAATCAAAACCATAAATAAAACGAGGGGTAAAAATCTTTCTTCCCCTTTATGTCAAACAAAACAATAAAAGACAATGTTCTCCCCCTTTTTGTCTAAAACAAAAACAAAGTCAATAAGGGGTGACTTTAAAAACATGATATCAATTGAAAATATGTCAATGAAGCATCTTGATACCAAAAGAAAATAAATAAGGATAATAAGTGTTATATGCTATATACATTCATGAAGAGGAAGACGCTAAGTTAGCTTCCCTACACATATGCATTACATGAAGGAGGGAAGTTAAGCCCTAATTCACATAACACACATTATGTAATGAATAAGAGGAGATGTGAAGCTCCCCTACACACGTGTACCACATAACGAAGAGATGTTAAGCTCTTCAATACAAGATACACTCATCATGAATCTATATGAAGAGATGTTAAGCTCTCCTTGCATATAAGCAATACAAATCAAAACTTTGAATATTTTCTTTAAACAAAATTTTGAAAATACCAATTGTAATTAAACATAAGTCTTGAATTCTTAAACATGAATCTTGAAACCAAAACAAATTTTGAATTTCTTAAATGTGATACCAATTGTAAATATTTTACCAATTGAAAAGATTTTACATAGAAATATTGATACCAATTGTAAGAATTGTCCAACTTTTAATCATAAAGTGTGGGAGTACAAATACCAATTGAAATACAAAATCAAATTTTTTTCCCCCTTTATGAAATACAAACTAAAATATGCATAGTCTTGATACCAATTTAAAAGTAATCAATTGAAACAAAAGTGAAACTCAAGGTGTTGGGTCATGCTAGAGCTTGAGTAAACAAAAACTAAAATTTGTGATTTTTTTTTTGAACTCAAATAAAACATATATGTATGAAAATTTAGATACCAATAGAAATTGATACCATTGAAATTGAAGCATACATACATAAACAAATATATGAGTATACCAAAAATGTCAAAATTGATACCAATTGAAAGAGTTCAATGATACCAATTGAATCAACAATAATAATCAAGTGTATATCTCATATAATCTACCACCCAATCAAGGTTCAAGTTTTAAATGATTTTCATTTTAAAGCATACATGACCATGATCTCCCATCCAACCGCCCTTGGATGGTAGGGGTTTTCAAAAAATTAGATTTGAAAATAAATTTTGTTTGAAAAACTCTACCAAATGAAGAATACCGTAACTAGTTATAAGAAAAAGTTGTAAACTAGTACGAAATCCTTCAAGCAAGGAATAAAATAAAGTAATTTTTCATGAAACATGAAATCCACATGATAATCAACACTCTAATTCAATTAAGCATAAATATAACTCATGAAAACAAAACATGAGCAAGCGATAAATGTGAGTGTACAAGAACAATGTGAATATCAATATCATGAAAGATAATCAATAAGCTCATTTATTCCTTAAATCATTGAAACATGAAAAACCTTCTAAACTATTTAATCTTCAAGGCATATGTATGTCTAATACAAACTAAGGTATACATACATATCTAAAACTCAACGAGTCCACAAAATATATGCATTAAGGCACGTGGCTCAAAAAGGATACTCATGTATAGTCAATAGTTTGGATAAGATGGACATATACATGAAGTTAAATATTGACACAATAAACATGACAATCATGAAAACATGAAAAGCTAAATTTTTCATAACAACAATTTTCATTTCAAGATATATGTATAAATTGTCAATCACAATAAGTATTCATACATATCCCTAAACACATATGAGTCCATATATATAAATTTACATGAAAGGCAAATGACTCAAGGGGTATACATGTATATCTTAATGTTTTTGGCAAAATGCACATATACATGAAATGCAAACTCATAACACAAAACAATTCAAAAATGGGAATACAAGTTTAAAATGTACGAATCATCAAAACTAGACTATACTAGCACATCTAATGGGTTCAAATAAGCGTTCAAGCACAAATATATATATAGATTTATTTGTAACCCACTCTATGTACAAGTATATCACTAGTCTTAATGAAAACTAACATCTAAACATATATTCAAAACATCAAGCATCAAAACAAATATAAAAGTCATCATGATAAAGCTAAAACATGATTACTATGTAAATTCACATGTATTAGATTCATGATGTACACTATAGCTTAAACAAAAGTGAGAACACTAAGTATGATTCAAATAAACATGTGTGTCTCAAATACTATACATGTATGTCAAGGATCTAATAAACATGGAATGAGCATACTAATCCATAGACATCAAAAACATGCCATAAACAAATGAATATGAAAGCACGGGAGTTTAGGAATCGTTACCAAAACCTCAAGGCAACTCTCCTTGTCTCCAAAACTTGGTGGTCCTCTCCACCATCTCTTCCCTTGAAAGTGATGCATCCATATGATTTCCTTTTAGTACGGAACGCATCCACTCCAAGGTGCTAACACTCTCACGTCATGTGAGAGCCCACACCTACATCAAAAACTTTAGGGGTGGTGGTTTTTGGTACCCATACTCTTTTGGGTCCATGGGGGTTAGTACCTTCTCTAACCCAAACAAACTTCTTGGCTAAATTTTCAACATGTAAACGATCATAGCAAAATTTAGCAAGATGGCCTTTTCGGCCACAATGTGTACATGTGTACACATGAGCATACTTGTGTTGATGGTGTCCGTGTGAAGCATGTGTATGCCGTGATGGGTGTGCATGCATAAAGGATGGAACTTGTTTCTTTCGAACCAAGGTTTCCAACCGTGAGTGGTTCATGGCACATTGGCTCATAGTGGAGCCCAAACAATCTACTCTCTTCTTTAACATACAAATATCATCAATAATTTTAGAAGAAGAGGTACATGCATTAGGTAGACTAGATGAAGAAGCTACACTAGCATGGCAAACATGTGCATCAATTTTATTTTGCAAAACAATATTCTTATCTAAACAAACATTCAACTCATTTGAAATAGAAATGATTTTGTTTTTCAAAGCAACATTCTCTTTTAAAACAAAATCAACTTTAGAAGACAAATTTTCATTTTTCTTCAAAAGAGTTTCACAATCATTTTTAGACTTTAAAAATTTATTTTCTTTTAAAGCAAGTTCCAATTGAGATCTCAATGAATCCCTTTCATTATAGACCTCAACCTTTTCTTGCAAAACACAATCAAGTCTAGAATGCAAACACTTATTTTCTTTTCGATTTCTAAACTTTTCTTTTCAAAATCTTATATTTTTCAATTAGTTTTTCACAAACAATAGATAGTTCTTCATTCAAAGCATGGGGATCAACAATATCATCACATGAAGAACTAGCATCATAATCACTATCTAGGTGGGATTCCGAATGTACCTCAAGGGAGTCATTCCCTTGGACCATGAAGCATTGTGGATCGGATTCTCCACTAGATTCCTCTTCTTGAATTTGAACTTGAAGCTCCGAGGTGGTGGTGGTTGTCAATTTGTTCCACACTGAGAAGGCGGAATCAAAGTTAGAAACACATAAGAGATAATCTTTAGGAAGAGTGCTTCTAATGGCCTCTAGGGCTTGTGCATTGGCCCCTATATGATTACCATCACCAAGATAACATCTCTTGGTGGCGGCAAGGAAGACATGCAAACCTAGGGTCTTTAGGTACATGGACATCCTATACTTCCAAACATCAATGTTGGAAGGGTCAAAACTAGGTGGGGTCATGAAGTCCATGGTATAAACTAAATATATGCAAACAATCAAATGCAAATGTAGATTAGCAAGCAAATGGATCTCACTCCTAGGATGTTAAGCCTAAGTATCAGGAGCACTAGCTCTGATACCAATTGAAAAACACCTAGAGGGGGGGTGAATAGGTGTAAGTGCTAATCTAAGAAACTTAATGCAAACTAAGTGCGCTAAATGCGGAAGCTAATGCAAATTATGCACAAACTGATACAATACAACAAGTGTAGCCGAATTCCCCTTGCGAGGCTCTGGACTAACTCCCCTTGATTCCCCTTGAAATGGGTTGAGGTGCTATGTGAAGCTCTTGTTGGATGAGTATAAGTTAGGCACACACACAAGCAATCCAAGCAATATGAAATACACACAATCAAGCCAAGCATATGAGAATGAATTGCAATATAAAAGATGCAAGGTAACACAAGCAATATATAAGATATGTATGCAATGAAAGAATGATGCTTGAATGAAATGATGCTTGCACAAAGTAAAGAGAGTAGAGTTGAGAGAAATTGGATCAAACGCTAACACAAAGATTTGTTTCGAGGTTCGAGTACCCAACTCTACATCCCCGCCTACACCACCGTGTAGGATTTCCCAATCCACTATAGGAGTACCAAACTCCTCTCTCAACCTTTACAAAGCCACCGAGGCTATACAACCACAATCCACCTCTACCGAAGAGGGATACGGCCCTTAGCCAACAACAAACAATAACAACAACAACCTCTACCGAAGAGGCTCACAACAAACACAATCACCTCTACCAAAGAGGATCCAAACCAATACCACTCCGATCACCTCTACCGAAGAGGGATTCACAAAAGTAAGGAGGGTTTACAATAAGTGGTTACAAAGACCACAAACACAATCTTTCTTTCTTTTCTCTTTTCTTTTCCACAAAAACAAGATCCTAAATAGATTAGGATAGGTGATAGCTCAAGTGTGGAAACAAGGTGTTTTTGGAAACCAGCAACAAAGAAAAACTACTTGGGAAATCACTTGTAAATGATAGAAAATGAAAAACAAAACAATCTCCCAAAACCCTAGCTTTCTTTGATTTTTCAAAAACCCAAAAACAAATAAGATGAAATCTTTTTGGCTTAAAAACTCTTTTAAAAACTCTTTTAAACACTAGAGAAAGTCTGGAATTTTTAGCTCTAAAAATCTTAGCCAAAACAATGGAGAAATGGGGTATATATAGCCCCTAGGAAAAACTAGCCGTTAGGCTGATGTGGCAGCCTGACAGGCCACCGGTCGACCGATCCGGTCGACCGCCAACGGTCAGAATTATAACGTTGGCAACTGCGGTCGACCGGCCCGGTCGACCCAGAAAACCCGAGAGCAGAGCTCTCAACTCGGTCGACCATCCCGGTCGACCGTGTCTGTGCCTAACAGACGTGCACGTCGGTCGACCCGAACGGTCGACCGGCCCTTGGTGCGGTCGACCGTCAGGGTCGACCGACCAGCCTGTCAGCACAAAAACAGGGTCAGAAAATTTGAAAAAATATTTTATAAAAATCTTTTTTCTCTTCTGAAAATTCCATAAAACTTGTTTTATTATTTTATATTAAAACATAAACATGTGATAAAAATTTCAAGACAATATATCAACATATCAATTCATTTTTGTGTCTTGCCAATTTTATCAAAAACAAAACTTGTATTTTGTCAAACTTGATTTTTCCAAAACATGAATAGGATAGTCAAAATAAGTTTGTCTAGCAAGTTTAAAGCATGTATGTATATCTAAACCATATCTAATATACATAGGTATAAAGTAAACTTGTTTTGATCTATTATTCATGAAAACCAAAAACCAAATCATGAAACGTGTGTGTTGTGCACTTGAGCATATCAACTAAACTAAGCTTTACAAATGGATCTAAAACTCTATCTAAACTAGGATACCTAAGTCTTCTTGTCGATCTTCCATCTTCAAGTAGACTCGATCCCAAACGCGTGATCCTCCAAGTACATGGACATTCTAGTACACCAGACACTGTATTTCACATAAATACCTGTTTTACAAGATGTTATCATTTCATCTCCCTGTATCACTGTTATACCGATACTGTTACATTGGACATTACTATTTCATGTTCATGTACCATTATGTCACTGTTACATTGATTCATCTGTATATATGTATATTGTTTCTATATACTCGTTGCATGGATTACTACACTTGTGACATGAAATATTATTACATGGATATTCATGTGTTTTCATTACATGACTATTTTCTTGGTACTGATATTGATACATACTGTTACTGGACATGTTAGCTATTGATTTTCGATGTGTGGTGGGTGATACCTCTTAAATCCCACATCTCATGTTTCCCGTTTCCCATATCCTGTTTAATGATATCAACATAATTCATGTCTAGTTATCGTGTGACATGTATCATGCATTATTATTGTTCCTGATATACTATGTAATTTATATCTAATAAATATAACATGGGATGGGGGAGGCTTGATGATTGATTAGATCTTATCGGATGGATGTCTGGATCCATTATTGTCCCACTGCAAGGGAGGTGATAGTGCTGGCTACCTTCTGTTATAGCTCGATGAGCTCCTGTTCCCCGTTACTTGTTTCACCCTTGCGGGTTGGCCCTAGTCTTCGCAGCCAGAGAGTCTTGGTAAGGCCATGATTCTGGGTATACACGGGATACACCCACCCGATTAGAACTCCTTAACCATTGAGTTTTCAATTAACATAATAAAATAGTATATACAATGATGACGACAAGAATGCTTGTTATTTTGCCACCCAATCATTCGACTCATGGTACTCGTATGCCATGTTCGGATGGGTTCGCCGGAGTGCAGGCTCCGATATGAACTTCCAGTGGTATGAGATACTGAAAGAGATCGATTAAAAACCAGGCGGTATTGATTGTTATTATTGTTAAATAACATGACTTGTTAGATTCATATATATTACTGTTCAGTTATACTTGTTATTATTTCTAATATTCTATCCATTATCATGCCACCCGTATACCTTACTACACTTCCTGATACTTATTACACTTTATAAGGTGACACACTATTCACGTACATGTATATTCTGCATTCTATGTATTCTGTTTCATGTGTACCTTGCAAACACTGTAACTGTATGATCACAACACAATTGTATGGTTATTTTGCATACTTCATATCTGTATGTTCATATTCATCATGATACTATTATGCTACTGTTATTCTTAAATTAAATAAAAAATATAAATAATTAAACTTACTACATGTTACTTATATACACTGATGTAATTAGGAACACTTAATACTGTATCATATCATGTATATTAATAATAATATAAAAATAGTATAACTCATATTGATTATAATAACACAATGTTAAATAGATAGGTGATATATATATATATATATATATATATATATATATATATATATATATATATATATATATATATATATATATATATTCCATACTCTTTCCGATAATATTAATAGATATCATAATTAGATAATATCATAGAGACGACACTGTTGACATGCTAGGAATTGATAATGTTATGTTGCTAAACAATTCTTATATATTTACTGATTGTTAGCATATGTATATTGTATCACTGATAATTAAACATATATATATATTGTCATGATTGTACTACTATTATAGTATATATTACTGCTTATTTCATTTTATCGCTCAGTAGGTCGCTTTCTGATGACTCTGAGTTTACGTGCCTAGGTTGGAGATTCTAGATATCGTAGTACTAGATATTTCATGGGATATACATAGGAGACTCGTCACCTATACTATTCATAGGTATCTTTATTATTCTGTTTTTATTTCCTTATCTATCCCTGTTATCCATATCTATCATGATCACTGACCCTTTTTGTAGGTATTCTTGTAGTTATTTAATGCTAGAACTATTATGTATATGATAGTTATTCCCAGTACTGAGGCTTAGTATACGTACGTGAGGGTATTTCCGCCCTGCGTATGTATGTCATCGTAGCATCCCCGTACCTTCAGGATTGGGGCATTATAAAGTGATATCAGAGCCTAGGTTCACACCTGATTTGGGTAACTACCTGCTGCTTGGGCTCTTACCAACAGCACAACTAGCTTCAGATTAGAACTCATCTGTATCTGAATTTGGGATTCTAGTAATGAGTACAAGAATATCTTATTCCGTTGACAATCTATTATTTGTCTCTTAACATTCTTTAGTTTCACTTATCATTCTAAATATTCTGATTTCTAATCACTTCTCTTTCATAATCTTGAATCTTTTCCTATTATTTTGGTATCTGATACTAGTCTCCCAATCTCGAGTCAGAGTGGTGCAACAGAAGCATCGTAGACCCATAACATTCAGGCTTCAGAACTGTAAATAATGTTCTTCCACCTGAACTGAAATTTCGAGGATGAAATTTTTATAAGGAGGGAGAAGTGTAACCCCCAATACTAGATGTACGTATCACCGTATCAAGTATACGTATCACTGTATCAATACTTGATATGGTGTACAAAATTGATTTGACTTTTTTGATAGTCAGATTGAGCCAATTTCAGTTTTAGATATTATTTTCTAATATTTTATGTTTTCAAAATTTTCTAGAATTTTTCTGAATTATTCTGAAAATCTTCGAATTCGGTGTCGATCAATACCGACAATCAGCTCTAAGATTTTTAATTTACAATCAGAGTTGAACTTTGAGAATCTACTTCTAAATTATTCTTTAAAATTATATTTTTTCTTTTCAGGCATTTTTTGAGAACTTTCTGAAATTATCAAAAATCTGGTCAAAGCGGTGTCGCCCAATATTAACGATACATTCCAGGATTTTTTACCTGCAAAACAGATAGAATATGTAGAATCAAATTTCACATTCCTCCTTCATATAATATTCTCTATTTTACAAAATTTTTGTGACCTATTCTGATATAGTCAAATTTCGGCCCAAATTAAATAATATTATAAATTTTCTTTTTAATTTCTTTCCCTAATCCTCTTCAGCCTTCCCACCGCCTCTCCTTCCACCGACTTATCTACCCTTTTAAAATATCTCTTTAAAAAATATCTCTATTTCTCAATCTCTCTCTCACTGACTCTCCCTCACTCCCTATCTCCCTCTATGCCAAGGAGGGGCTCGTCGCCAGTGGGCCTGTCGCCATTGCCGGCTGGCCATGGCTGCCACCCCCCCTTCTTCTTTCCCTCCCCCCTCCCCCTTTTCTTTTTCTTTACTTTCCCCCTCTCACTTCTCCTCCCTCTCTGCCCCCTCTCGTTCTCTCTCTTATCCCTGGGCCACCGCCGACTAGCTAGACTCAGCCAACACTAGCTGGTCGGCCTGCGCGCCGATGTTGCTGCTGCTGCTGTGCTTGGATGGGTTCACAACCGATAATGGGTGTGAACCCATTTCAAAAACCCGAAACCAAACCCAATTACTTAGATGATGGGTCCGGTTATTGGATGTAAACACGACCCGTTAGTAATCCAATCTCACTTTCAAAACTTATTAAAGGTAAAATGTCATAAAAACCTTGTTAAACAATATTTGTAGCATTTTAATCCTTATTAATTACATATTTAACCCTTTTATGGTTTCTAACGTTCGAGCGATATCTGGTGCATCCGGAGTCCGGTTTGATTGATTCTAGAACCATTGCGATCGTAGGAAAGAGAGCTACATTTTTATATAGCTATGTGAGTGTTTTTCTTTTATATAAATTGCATTTTGTCATGTTTACTTAATAATTATTTGGAAATCGTGATTATCGGTAAAATTAGAATTTATGAGTTATATAAATAGTAAATAACGATAATTATAATTGATTACTTAACATATTCAATATGATAATATTTAATTGTGATTATTGATTTAATATAAAATACAGATGACTTAGTTATAAAGTTTAATGGTTATTGGAATATTAATAAATTAATAATTATTGAAAAGGTTGTGAAAAGTTGAAAAGATAGACTTGTAGATAATTTTTTTATTGATAAGATTACAGATATCTTGATATTTAGATACATGTTCAAGTTACATATAATCACCCTGCATGTATCACAAGAAAACCGACACTGTCACTGTAAACAAGCCACTAATACGTTAGATACTATACAAGTATGTATTGTCATGCTTGTGGACACCATTATTACATGTACCTGTATTATTGTTACACGGACATTCTAGTACACCAGACACTGTATTTCATGTAAATTCATGTTATACTGGACACTATCATTTCATTTCCCTATATCACTGTTATACCAATACTGTTACACTGGACATTACTATTTCATGTTCATGTACCACTATGTCATTGTTACATTGATTCATCTGCATATATATGTATTGTTTCTGTATACTCATTGCATGGATTACTACACTTGTGACATGGAATATTATTACATGGATATTCATGTGTTCCCGTTATATGCTTGTTTCCCGTTACTGATATTGATACATACTGTTACTGAACATGTTAGCTATTGATATCCGATGTGTGGTGGGGGCTACCTCTTAAATCTCACATCTCATATTTCCCGTTTCCCATTTCCCATTATCCTATTTAATGATATCAATATAGCTCATGTCCAGTTATCGTGTTACATGTATCATGCACTGTTATTGTTCCTGATATATTCTGTAATTTAAATCTAATAAATATAAGATGCGATGAAGGAGGCTTGACGGTTGACTAGATCTTATCGGGTGATATCTGGATCCATTATTGTCCTACTGTGGGGGACGTGGTAGTGCTATCTACCATCTGTTATAGCTCGATGAGTTCCCGTTACTTATTTCACCCTAGCGGATTGGCCCTGGTCTCAGCAGCCAGGGAGTCTTGGTAAGATCGTGATACTGGATATCTATGAGACACCCACCCGAATAGAGCTCCTTGATCATTAGATTTTCAATTAACATAATAAAATAGTATAAACAATGATGATGGCAGGAACGCTTGTTATTTGGTCACTCTCTCATTTGACTCATGGTACCCATATACCATGTTCGGATGGGTTCAGCTGGAGTGCGGGCTCCGGTATAACTGCCAGTGGTATGGGACACCAGAAGAGATTGATTAAAATACCAGGCGATACTGATTGTTATTATTGTATAAATAACATGATGCCTGATACATGTATGTTACTGTTTAGTTGTACTTATTATCATTTCTGATATTCTATCCATTATCATGCCACCCGTATACCTTACTACACTTCCTGATACTTGTTATACTTCATGTAGTGACACACTATTCACGTATACGTATACTCTGTATTCCATGTATTCTGTTCATGTGTACCTTGTAGACACTGTTACTATATAATCACAACACAGTTGTATGGTTATTCTGCATACTTCATATCTATATGTGCATATTCATCACGACACCATTATGCTACTAGTATTCTTAAATTAAGTAAGAAATATAAAATAATTAAACTTGCTACATGTTTATTATACACACTGATATAATTGGGAACACTTAATATTGTATCATATCACGTATATTGATAATAACATAAAAATGGTATAACTCATATTGATTATAGTAACACAATGTTAAATAGTTAGGTGATATATATATATATATATATATATATATATATATATATATATATATATATATATATTCCATATGCTTTTCAATAATATTAATAGATATCATAATTGGATAATATCATAAAGGTGATAGTGTTAACATGTTAGGAATTGATACTGTTACAGTGCTAAAACAATTCTTATATATGTACCGATTGTTAGCATATGTATATTGTATCACTGGTAATTAAATATATATTATATAATATAATGATTGTATTACTATTATACTATATATTACTGCTTCCTTCATTTTATCACTCACTAGGTCGCTTTCTGACGACCCTGGATTTGCATGCCCAGATTGAAAATCTGAGATATCGTAGTACCAGATAGTTTACGGGATACATAGGAGACTCGTCACTTATACTATTCATAAATATCTTTATTATTCTATTTTTATTTCCTTATCTATCCCTGTTATCCATATCTATCATGATCATTGACCCTTTTTGTAGGTATTTTTATACTTATTTAATGCTGTAACTACTGTGTATATAATGGTTATTCCCAGTACTGAGACTTAGCGTACGTATGTGAGGGTATTTTTGCCCTGTGTATGTACTTTGCCGCAGCGTCCCCGTACCTTCGGGATCGGGGCGTTACAAAAAATCTCAAATCTGAATCGAATACAAACGAATCACCATGACAACTCACCAAACATGCTGCACCATTATGGCTTCCTATGTACCCTCACCCAAGAGATCAAACCACATATAATTCATCTAAATGAGCTCTATCGAACTCAAGCAATTGAAAGGATGTGGAGTAAGTTTTTACAATGATTGAACTTAGCTCTCAGAACCATCTTGGTAAGCATATCTGTCGGATTCTCCTTCGTGTGAATCTTCTCAAGCACTAGATCACCTTCTTTGAGAATCTTTCTAACAAAGTGAAATCTGATGTCTATGTGCTTCGTCCGTACATAACGGAACTAGTTCTGCTCCAAATAGATAGCACTCATGCTATGACAATTGATCTGAAGCTGATCTTGATCGATCCCCAAATCATCAAGCAACCCTTGAAGCCAAATGCCCTTCTTTATAGACTCTATCATGGCCATATACTTAGCTTTAGTTGTCGATAAAGTGACAATAGATTATAAAATCAAGCCCCAGCTCACCGCTGCTTGGGACAATGTGAAGACATATTCCATCGCAGATTAACGTATCCCGTTGCAGATCGGCATTTATCAAGGTCTCTTGCATAATCAGAGTCAACATATCCCGTACAATCTTGCTAACCATTGATATTCTTCTCAAATACCAAATCAAAATCTATAGTACCTTTGATGTACCATAGAATCTATTTTACAGGCTCCCAATTGAAAGTACACCTAGAGGGGGGTGAATATGTGTAAGGCTAATCTAATGAACAATAATGCGGAATTAAAAACTTAATGTAACACACTTAGTGTAACCAACGAGTGTAGCCTAATTCCCGGTGAAGGGCTCTGGACTAACTCTGAATTCCTCTAAATAAGAGTTGAGGTGATATGTAAAGCTCTCTTAGTTAAACACAAGTATGGGCACATAATCAACACAAGCATATATATGATATGATGATATGAATCAATGCACAAATGTAAGAGAGAGAGAGAGAAAGTGGATCAAACACAAACACCGAGATATGTTTCGAGGTTCGAGCACACAGTTCTACGTCCCCGCCTTCACACAGAAAGATTTCCACTAACTCGTCCACACAGGATTTCCCACACAGGGAGGTTCACTGAGGATTTGGGTAAATACAATCGGGAGTACACAACTCCTCTCTCCAACAAATACAACCTCTACACTTAGAGGCAAGGCACTAAGCCTACACAATATCAACCTCACAAATGAGGGATAGACACTTAGCCAAACAACCACAATCACCTTACACTTGAGGGATTTCAAACCAATCTCCACCTCTCACTAGAGGGAGCCAAATACCACTTCCACAATCACCTCACACTTGAGGGATAACAACTCAATCACCTCTCACTAAAGGGATATCACAATGAATGGAAGGTTTACAACTTGGTGGTCTATCTCAACCACAAACCAATTTCTTTTCTCACTAAACAAAGATCCTAATAGATAGGATAGATATATAAGCTCAAGTATGAGAATAAAGAGTTTGAAAATCAAAAACACAAAGAAAAACTCTTGAGAAAACTTCTAGAATGAATATAAAGTGAAGATAAAAACAATCCCAAAGACTTCTCCTTATCTTGATTTTTCCAACCCTTTAAAACAAATAAAAGATAAATCTTTTAGCTTAAAAACTCTTTTGAAAATTTGTATTAAAACACTTGTAAAGATGGAAATTTTGCTCTTGAAAATTCTTGTTGAAAACAACCAAGAAATGGGTATTTATACCCTAATTTCAAATCTGCCCATTGGCAGCTGAAAAGGGCCAGATTGCCCTTCCGGTCGACCGGCTGGTCGACCGGCCAACGGTTATATTTTTGACCGTTGTGCCTGTCAGTCGACCGCCCCGTCGACCGGGACTAGATCCAGTGAGCAACGGCTCTGTGGCTGGTCGACCGCCCGGTCAACCGAAGCCGGATACAGAGAGCAGACTTTCTGTCCGGTCGACGCTCAGTCGACCGGAGACTTTTCCAGAGAGCAGAGCTCTCTGGCGGTCGACCGATCCGGTCGACCGGCCTCCCCAGCTTGGCTGCGTGCACGCTCTGTGCATGTCAGTCGACCGGCCGGTCGACCGCCTACTGCTACGGTCGACCGGCCCGGTCGACTGGCAGTCATCCAGTCCAGCCTATATAGGTCTTAAAAACTTGGGTTTTTATCTTTAATTAAATCCCATAAAAACACATAAATTCCACAAAAATCAGTTCTTATTATATCTTTGAAATGCAAACATGTGTGACAAAAATTCAACACATATTTCAAACTTTTTGAACTATTTTTGTGACTTGAAAATTTGCCTTCAACCAAAAACGGTATTTTCTAGAAGCCATACTTCTAAAGGAAAATACAGTTTTTCTATAAACTTGTATAAATACAAAAGCATGATATTGAAACAACTTTGAAGTATATAGTATATGGATAGAATCCAATATACATGAAAGGTATTATATCTATGTTTTTGACATTAAATCCAAAAATAAGTTTTGTCTAAATACAAAACTCCAAACACATGAATAGTGTATCAAAATAAGTTTTTCTAAGTATGTGAAGCATAGATGTATATAGATCAAATCTAATATACATTAAACCATGTATATTTGTTTTGATTCTATTTATTCATGAAAATCAAGATCGGTTAAACTGAAAACCAAAACCAAAACATGAAAAGTGTGAGTGTTGTGAACTTGAGCATATCACATTATCTAATCTTTACAATGGATCTAAACAAAATCTTAACTAAACAAACCGAAGCCTTCTTGTAGAACGCCGTCTCCAAGTCGACTCGATCCAAATGCGATCCAACGAGCTTGACTCCAACCGAGTGCTAGATGTGAACCTGACGCTCGAGCTCTTGAATCACCATGTGAAAGCTCCAAAACACCTTTGTTGAAGCTAATCACCTACTAATATCTTGGTTAAATATCTGAAACTAAATATCACAAGATTATTAGTAAACTATAACTACATGGGTTAATCATCATTAAAACTAGAGTGGAAGGCCTCTGGGCCAACACCAATGACTCCTACCAAGATCGTGCATGTATCTGCTTACCATACTGACAGCTTATAACAAATCGAGCCTTGTACATATCATAACATACATCAAGTTACCCACTACACTAGAAAATGGTACATGAGATATATACTCACGTTCTTCAACTATAGTAGGAGACATATGCTCCAAGCTTGAAGTGAGGAGCCAACGATATACTTACAGACTTCATATCGTCGTTGATATTGAACTTCAGAAGTACTTTTTGTAAATTCCCCTTCTGAGTCAAGTGGACTTTTCCACTATCCCTGTTTCTGTTGATTTTCATGCCAAGTACCTTCTTTGCTTCACCTAAATCTTTCATTCCGAACTCGAAAGAAAATTGTTTCTTCAACTTGTCAATTGCTGATCTACTCTTGGAAGCAATGAGCATATTATCAACATACAACAACAAATAGATATAATCTCCACCTAGTAACTTGTAGTAAACACGTGGGTCATACTTGCTTCTTATGTACTTCTTGCCACGCACAAAGTTGTCAAATTGCTTGTAACATTGCCTCGGCAATCGCTTCAGCTCATATAGCGACTTCTTTAGCTTGCAAATCAAATTTTCTTTTCCTACACTTTTGAATTTCACTAGCTGAGTCATAAAGATCTCCCCATCAAGATCACCATGGAGAAAGGCGGTATTCACATCGAGCTGATCCAACTCTAAGTTGATTGCAACACCAATGCAAATAATATCTGAATGGAAGTGTGTTTTACAATGGGTGAGAATACCTCGTTGTAATATATACCTTCTCTCTATGCATAGCTTTTTGCTACTAACCTAGCCTTGTAGCGAACAATAGTTCCATCTTCAAATCTTTGCTTCTTTGCATATACCCACTTGTAACCAATGACCTTTTTCACTTGGGCAATTTTGACAATTCTTAAGTGTCATTCTTACGAAGAGAGTTCATCTCTTCCAACATAGCTTCCTTCTTTCTCTAACTCAAAACTGTTTCTGCTTCTCTATTGTAGACGGAATGAGATCTTTAATAACTAGGAGTGCATAGGCCATAGTCATATTTGTAGTGAGCCATGCAGGCTTCTGTGGGTTTCTTTTTTTTCGTCTAGCTGCACTATAATCTTGGATCTGACCTATAACTTGTCCTTGATTCTCAATGTCTTTAATATCCTCATCGGTGACATGATTCTTATCCCATGTCACTATTGGTGGAATCTTGAACGATACTGAACTGCCTGGAGTACGTGGAGTAGCATCACTCTCCACCTGCTGCAATACCTCTGTGATTTTCTTACTCTTTACCTACTGAAAGTTAGTAGACTTCATCATTAAAGCCTCACCAAATGTGACATCCCGGCTCAAAGTAGTTTTTTTTTATCTTTTGGGTCCCATATTTTATAGCCTTTAACACCTCTTTTAGACCCAAAAACTTAGTTCTTTGCTCTAGGATCCAACTTGTTTTCTTGACATGATAGTAAGCAGGACATCCGAATATCCTAAGCGAGTCATAATCTTGAGCAGCTTTCCCAAACCAAAACTCTATGATAGTTTTATCTCTTATCACAGACGATAACAACCTATTGATGAGATGGCATGCGTATATCAATGCCTCAACCCAAAAGAATTTCGACAATCCAGAGTTTGATAATATACATCGAACTTTCTTTAGCAAGGTACGATTCAACCTCTCGGCTATCCCATTCTGTTGTGGTGTCTCTCTAACTGTGAAGTGCCTCTCTATGCCCTCGTCATAGTATCGTTGTAGGAACGGATCACCAGTGTACTCACCACCATTATTCGATCATAGTACTTTGATCTTCCTTCCCATATTTTCTCCATGTGCTTCTTTCACTCTACAAACAAATCTAGGACTTCCCCTTTGGGTCTCGTAGTGTACACCCAAAAACACCTAGCTAAATCATCGTGTCTCCTTTCTTTTCTATTGTAAACTTCTCCATCTTCTACATAATGCTTAGCTAATCTTTCTTCTCATGGCAATCTAACTACTAACCACTATCCATCTAACCACTTACTTGATAATCCACATGAATCTAGTAGCCTCTACAAGGCCTTGCTCTTGCAAGAGCCATTGATGGCTCATGATGATGGATTCTAACATTCTAACATTTCTAACATCTAATCCACTAACAAGCTAACTTGCAATGCTAACTTTATTTCATGCTCACCTCTAAGTGGTATTGATGATCTAATAGTAGCTTGCATTTTGATTATGTGATTTGGATGTGTGATTTGAATGCAGAAGAACAATCTTATGAGCCATGCTTTATATCGTCTCTTAAAGTCAAGGATTAGTGATGGCCAAGGATCCATGTGAGGCAACTATCACTAAGAGGTAAGCAAGTTAATGGAGCAATTAGTAGTTAGTAACCATGAGTTTTCTTTCATAGCCTTTCTCTTTCTTTTTATCTTGTTTTAATTATCATTGTTTTCATCACTTCTTCTTAGTTCACCTTTGTTTCATTTTCTTCACCATCACTTCTCTTTTGTTTTTACATCGTCGTTTTCATCGCCTTCTCCATCTATCACTTCTGGATTTCTTTTCTTTTTCTTTTACTTTTTCTAATTCTTTAGCAAAGAAGAAACTGTTAACAACTGACGTGAACATAAACTATTAATGGTTCTATCGCCTCCCGTACCTGTGGATTTGACCCGTTGAACCAATGCTATAACGGAAGTATCGAGGGAATATTAGCACACACGCTTTTACACTGATTTTATAAAACATACATTTTTAAGTACTGGTTTCATCCCCAATCAAAATTTTGGCGCCGTTGCCGAGGATGGGAAGACTCACGTTTTTGTTAACATTTTCTTCTCTGTTTTGGTGTGCAGGTTAATTTTTTGCAGAAACTGAACATTGCAAAACTCTTCTTTTCGTCCCTGCTCTAGAAAGCAGGGACCCTGCTTCCATAATTGTGCGGCGAAAACCCAAGAAAACCCGCACAAAGGCGGCATTTGTGTGGCATTTGGACTTCATCTTTTGCAGGGTTCTTGCAAGTTGCATATATTGATATATTCTACTGCTAATTTTCTACTTTGATTGCCTACACATTGTAATAAATTAAAGAATTAAAATACGGTATTTAGGCGCTTTTAAAATGATTTAGACATTTGCTTTTAGGCACGTGTCAAATTTCAATTCCAATATACTGTATTTTATTCTGATGTTGTGATCTGGACAGAGGTGTACATATGGCATTACATATAGCATAGGACAAACACTTTACACGTGGGTGATTTACTTGCTTTGTGTTATATTCTTGTCTATTTTGCACATTTACACGAATTAAAATTAAGGGCAATACCCATACAAGATAAAGTGGGGATTTCATCACCCTTTCTTAGCCCAAAAATCACCTCCCTACTCACACAACCAAAGTCCTAATAAAAATTGATAGACGTTGGCCCTAGGGACATCTGGAACTCATTAAGAGATTGACTGAGGGTGGAACGTGTTTTGAATCTTACTCTTGTGAAATCGGTGTCTATTGGGGATTAAGAGGTTATGCCTCGAAAATACCGTGGTTTGGCGTAATTAAGGCCCGTTACTTACGCACGAATACCTCTCACCGTATTTTGCCCCTACCTGGCCGATTAGCTTGTGGTCGGATTCATACAACAACCTCCCCTAGGAAATCGACCAGTTAGGAGTCGTCTAGGTCTAGGTCAACCCTAGTATAGACTTGGTTTTGCCAACAATCCTCTTTCTTGGTGGTTGGTGCTTTTATTTCTTTTTGTTTGTTCTTTGCTTTTTCTTTTGTGTTTGTGATTGTTTGTGAAATGGAATTCAACAATAACAATTTTTTGAATCCTAATATGAATCTATATTTCACAACGAGCCCATTTGATTTGGATAATTCCAACCCGACTTTTTACAATATGAACTAACCAAATACCCTGGATTGGACTTATCCAGATCAATACAACCCATACCCACAATCTTATGACTATAATTTTTAAAATAATTTTAACTCTTCACAGAGTCAATGGGTTTCAATTCCCCCGAGTTAAATTTTCAATCACCTTGTCCACAATTTTCACAATATTCATTTCCCAATTTTGCTTCCTAAACTCTTTTTCTAGAAACTCCAATTGAAGAAAAATCTGAATTAGAAAAAAGTATAGAAGCTGTACAAGCCATGCTTGAGTCCCAACAAAAGAAGCTTAACTCCCCAATGTCACAATATTTTTAAGATTCATACTCATTTTCAGCTATTCAAAATGAACAACCATCTGCCCTGAAAATGAGTATGGAATGCTTGTGTGAGTCTGAGCGTCAATCTCAAAACTTGTTGGACCCACACTCTTCACAAAATTTTCGAAACCAAGATCCCTACACTCCTTTTCTAGAACATCCACTTGAAGAAATATCATATCTAGAAAAGAGTATAAAAATCTTGCAAGAGTCCGCACAACAATTTCAAAAATCTTCTACTCAGTCTATCAATGGTTGGAAACACAATTGAATCAATTGGTCAAAATTTATAGGAATGAGGAAACTCTATCTTATCAACCTTTGACCAATTCATATATCTCTAACTCTATTGATTTGACTCAGGACTCATGTTGTTTTAGAAACCAAGATTCAATTTCAGCACACCCATTTGAACTTGATCAACATCAAAATTTTGATAACCATGTTGTTATTTTGGCAAGTTATCCTTTTCTTGAAATTGAACTTGAGCATGAATATGATCCTGAACCTCAACTTAGTAATTCATTTTCACTTTTTGATTCAATGTTGACTCCAGTATCTCTACCTCACTTCAATCTTTTTCCCGCGTCAACGTTGGATCCTATGCCAATCCATCGTGAAACTGAATCACCAATCTTTTATGATCAACAAATTGAACTTGACTAATTTCATACTTTTGAATGTTCCAATGAAAAATTGGCAAGTTTTCCTTTCAAAGAAATTGAACTTAGATAAGAATGTGACTTCGATCCTCAAATTTGTGATCCAGTTCAAATTCTTAAATCAATATTTACTCCTGTATTGCTACCCGATTTAAGCGACATTTTAGAGTCAATTTTGATTTTCATACTTGTCATTCTTGAACTTGAATCACCTATCTTAGGTCACATTCCGTTGTGGGAAAATGAATGTGGATTAGAATTTCAACATCTTGATTTGGACCCACTTCGTGAACCAATCTCGACTCCATAACCTTTACTTGATTTAAGTCAAATCCTAAGTCAGTGGTCGTTTCTGTGCTTCCTAAGTCCAAATCAATCATTCCATCTTTTCATATTCCATTTTGGGACAAGGGTGTTGATAATAATGACTATGAAATTATTTTGAAAATTTGAAAATTAGATGGGATAAAATTCTTAATAAAAATCATAAATGCATATATCATTATAGTGTATTGTATTATAGAGGTCTGTGGTGGGTTCCTCTGAACTCAATGCAAATTAGATTGTGCCGCATTTCGTGGACCAATCAGACCACCACCAGAACCACCACTTTGAAGTGATTTTACCTTCTCTCTCTATTTGTTTCATGCATACATATATTCACGATGCATTGAGGACAATGTATGAGATAAGTGTGGGGGAGGGTTTACTAATATAGAGTTTTTAGATTTTCTTTTTTTACACTTCTTTTAGGATATTCTTAGAATTTTCCTTTGTATAGGATTTTTCCTTTCTTTTTTAAACTTTTTGAAATAAGAGACAATGTTTTGATCTATTTTTAAAGAAAATTAAGATGATCTTAGAAATTAAGAAAATCTTAATTATGACATCTTAAACCTAGTTGAAATAATAAATCTTGTTTAAAATTATAGGTTAAGTATAAAAGATTGGGGTGGTGATAATTTTATCTTGAATTTTTTGCTTTAGATAGTTTGCACTTCACACAAACACAATTTTTGAGATAGAAACAAAGACCTGAAATACTATAAAGCAAAAATAAATAATATATATATACATATATATTATATGAAGGAAAAAAAATCACTTATTAAGCTGAATAACTATGCCTCAAGGAGCATGATTATTCATGCCTGAAAATGGTAATAAGAAACAAATAATCCCTCTTAGTTTTGTTGCTTTGTTTACTCGAGTCCTTAAACCCGAGGGATATTTTCTCATCTGGTGCCCTAAGACCGTCCGGTCTGGGATTTATCAGTTAAAGGCTCACTACCCGGGTACACTAGAAAGCCTAAGAAAACTAAGGGAAGAAGAAAAAAGAAAAAAGAAAAAAGAAAAAAGAAAAAAAATATATAAATAAATGATTTGATGGTTAGAGTTAAAATCCCAGAAATTTTTACTATGACAAAGTGCAAATTATCTAGGTTTTATGAAGGATAAAATATTCAATCCAATTTTGAATTCTTACCTTAATTGAGACAAGATCTTACATATAAATTAAGTTTAAGGAAGAATAATTTTTGGTGGACTTGTGACCTTAGATCGCTTATATTTTTGCAAAAATATTTCACAAACTTGTCTCTCTTTCAAAATGTGTGTTCAAAATACTAATATTTATCTTCTTTCTTTATGCATTTTGTGGGTGCAATCTGCTGAACACCCTCAGGAGACAAAACTCCTCCTCTAGGGAAAACCTAGAGGTTTAACGGCTTGTTGCACACGCTCAGCGCAATCGCGTCACCTGCGAAAGTGGTGTAATAACATTTGTTATATCTTTTCTTGTTTTGCTCGGGCGAGCAATAGATAAGTGTGGGGGTGTGATTAGTCTATAGTTCTGCATTATTATATCACATTTTCCTACTAATTTATGAATAATATGTCGGTCTAAACCGTATTTTGGTCTCTCTTGCGGATAATTAAGACAATGAGGGCAAAAGGGTAATAAGAACTTAATTAAACCCATTTTTGAGTAATTAAATCTGGATTCTTGGAGGCCAAGCAAGGGTGCTTTTAGAAGATGCATTGAATTTAGACCCTTGCGTACGTCAGACCGAATATCCGGATGAAAATACCCGAATCTAAGTATACCAAGAAGATCCTCGAAGCGAGGCGAATCCACTCGCCAAAACCAGGGACCTAAGTCCCTGGTATTGCCATGGTAACGTAGCTATGGCCGCGTTTCCGCGGTCCTATAGGAGAACCACGCGTCGATTTTTGACGCGTGGCCTCGTCTCGTCTTTTAGAAGCCCTTTTTGCCTATATATACCCCTGTAGAGGCCCGAAATGAAAGCAGATGGAGAAATAGGCTAGGATTTCTCTCTTTTAGTGTAGGTGTTCTTCTTTTCTTTTCTTTTATATTTTTATTTCATTTTTAGATCATGCATTAGGGCTGAGAGACTCAGAGAGCGAAAGAGAGATTGATGTAATAGATGGTGACAATCTATGTAAAGGTGTCTCCTTTCTTTTCAATTGTAATCTTCTCCATCTTCTACATGATGCTTAGCTAATATTTCTTCTCATGGCAATCTAACTACTAACCACTAACCATTTAACTACTTACTGGATAATCTACATGAATCTAGTAGCCTCTACAAGGCCTTGCTCTTGCAAGAGCCATTGATGGCTCATGATGATGGATTCTAACATTCTAACATTTCTAACATCTAACCCACTAACAAGCTAACTTGCAATGCTAACTTTATTTCATGCTCACTTCTACATGGTATTGATGATCTAATAGTAGCTTGCATTTTGATTATGGGGTTTGGATGTGTGGTTTGAATGTAAACGAACAATCTTATGAGCCATATTTTGTATCGTCTCTTGAAGCCAAGGATTGTGATGGCCAAGGATCCATGTGAGGCAACTATCACTAAGAGGTAAGCAAGTTAGTGGAGCAATTAGTAGTTAGAAGCCATGAGTTTTCTTTCATAGTCTTTCTCTTTCTTTTTATCTTGTTTTAATTATCATTGTTTTCATCACTTCTTCTTAGTTCACTTTTGTTTCATTTTCTTCACCATCACTTCTCTTTTGTTTTTACATCGTCATTTTTACGCTTTCTCCATCTATCACTTTCGGATTTTTTTCTTTTACTTTTTCTAATTCTTTAGGAAAGAAGAATCTGTTAACAACTGACGTGAACATAAACTGTTAATGCTTTTATCGCCTCCCCTCCCTGTGGATTCGACCCGTTGAGCCAATGCTATAACGGAAGTATCCAGGGAACATTAGCATACACGCTTTCCACTGATTTTATAAAACATACATTTTCGAGTGCTGGTTTCGCCCCGATTACAAACCTGAACCGTTAACCCATTACCCAATAACCTATGTTCATTTAAGTCAATTGGGTTTGGGTATCGGATTTGAACCCGACCCATTAGCAACTCAAACCTAATCTATTATAAAGGTAATTTTTCATAAGACCCCCTGTTAAATAAATTTTATTTCATTATAAATCCTACAAATTACATTTTAACCCATTTTTAATGATTATAGTGTTCGGGCGATATCGACACCATCCGGAGTCCGATCTGGACATTTCTTGAAACGTTGTGATTGTAGAAAGATGAGCTACATCTCTATACTAGATATGTGAGTGTTTTTCTTTTATAAGTGATATTTTAATGTATTGAATAAAAACTAATTCATTAAATAGTCTTTACTGTTTAATAAATCATGTAATTGGTGAAACACTTTAATTAAAATATAAATGCGTGCTATTTAAATATGATATCTACAATAAAATAATATTTTATTGTGATTCATGATTAAATATAAAATATGAATGAATTATCTACATGTTAGGTACGTATTATTCAGTAGATTAAAGGAATCTCAGATTAATAAATTTATAATTATTAAAATGGTTGTGAAGAATTTGAAAATAAATAATTATCTATATATCTTTTATGATATTGATCACAGTAATAACATAAAAGTGGTATAACAAGTACCGATATATATCGATTGACATATATTTCATGTTAACTATATCACCTCGACACTGTCACTGTTACCTAAACTACGAGAATAACCACGTTACACTGGATACTGTTAATTCATGTTCAAGCATGTGTTTGTTATAATTGTGAGCATCATTATTTCATGTACTTGTACACACACTGATACTCTATTATACTAGATATTATTATTTCATATGCTTGTATCACTTACACTGAACACTATTACTTCATGTTCATATACCACTAATACCCGGATACGCTATTCCACTTGATACATTATTTCATATATTTGTATCATCGATGCACGAACATTCTGTACACAATTATTTCATGTTGAATAGATTCCCTGTAAACATGCGTTGAATGTTCCTATATTCCTGTTGCATGGATCATTGTTCATGTTACCTGGATTACCGTTACTTGAATATTAATATATGCCTGTTACATTGTATACTTGTTCATATAACCACATTACCAATAAAAGTGTGTCTAATTGTTATATGTTATAAATATTGTTATTCAGCCAGCCTACCTGTATCTTGGTAACCCTCTTATTAGCACTGTCATACTGGCGTCCGACAGAACATGTGTGAAAATAAGTGCCACACGGGGCAAAGTGCCACATCATACCTATACGTGGTGGGGGCCCCTCTTGAATCTGTGGGGATCACCTCTAGAATCCTCGCTCCGCTTGGCGTTGGGTGACGAGGATGTCTTAGGTGCTATTGTAATAGATATTGTTACTTAATATACATGTTATACACACGGTCATGCTGTCGTCAGGCACAAGGTGTGTGAAATTAAGTACCACATGCAATAAAGTGCCACACCACATACATGGTGGGGGCCATCTCTTGAATCCGTGGGGGCTCCTCTAGAATCTCACATCGTGGGGTGTTGGTATGATCGAGGCATCCTCAGTGCACAAGTTATTCAGATCCAAGACATGATGCATTTAAAAACCCAACAATGATGACATCAGAAACGCTTTCTATTTGGGCACTCTCTCGTTCGGATAATGGTACGCGTAGGCCATGTTCAGATGGGTTCAGTTGGAGTATGGGCTCAAGTATGAACTGCCAGTGATATAAGGATACTGGAGGAGATTGATTAAAATATCAGGCGGTACTGATTGTTATTATTGCATAAATAATATTACTTGCTCGATAAATGTATGTTATTGTCCATTTACATTTATACTTGATATCATATCCACCACCATATTACATGTATACCTTATACTTCATGTGGGGACACACTAGTTCATATCACGCATGCTCTGCATTCCATGTATTCTCTGTTCTATATATTTTCTTCACGATAGTATGGTTATTCTACATTTTCATGTGTAGATGTTCATATTCATCATTATATTGTCATACTACCGTTACTATTAATATAACTAAATATGAAATAGTTAAAGACTTTATATAAGTTAATCAAACATAATGATTCTATTAACATCTTAATACTTATATTGATAATAATTGCCTATTAATGGTCATAAATATTTTAATGTTACTATAATAAAATAAGTTATTATTTTAATCATGTATTATATAATATTGTTGAGGTAACACCGTTGTAACATAATAGGTACTAATAATGTTACAATGCAAATATATTAATTGTATATTAATATCGATTGTTAGTATGATATTATTGTATCACTGGTATTTAAACATGTATTATATAGCATTGTGATTGTCTTACTATTATAGTGTATATTATTCCTTCCTTCATTTTACCACTCACTAGGTCACTTTCTGACTACCCTGGGTTTGCATGCCCAGGTTGGAGATCCGAAGTATCGTAGTTCGTGGTGTTTCCCGGGATACTGTTAGGAGCCGGCATCTTTATTATTCATAGGTATTTTTATTATTTTATCAGTACTTTCATTTTTCTTTCTGTTTTCTTATCTATCATGATCACTAACCTCTTTTTTGCCGGTATTCTTGTACATATTTATGCTGAAATTTTTATGTATATTATATTTATTTCCCTGTACTTAGGCTTAGCGTACGTGTGTCAGAGTATTTTCGCTCTACGTATGTACTCGCCATAGCGTCCCCGTATCCGCGGGGCGTTACAGATTGGTATCAGAGCCAGTTCATACCTGATGTGGGTAACCACTTAGGTTAATGTTCAGGCTCTTACCAATAGTACAACCAGATTCAAATTAGAACTCATTTGTATATGAATTTGGGGATTCTAACTATGAGTACAAGAATATCTTCCTTTGATAATCCATCCCTTGTCTCCTAATATTTCTTGATTTCACTTATCATTCCGAGTAATCTGATTTCTAATTATTTCTCCTTCATAATCTTGATTCCTTTCCTATTATTTTTATATCTAATACTAGTCACCCAGTCTGGAGTTTGATATAGATATCAGAGTGGTGCAGCAGAAGTATCGTAGGCCCATAACATCCAAGTCCCAGGAGCTATAAATATTGTTTCCCGCCTGAATTCGAGGATGAAATCTTTTGTAAGGTAGGGAGAAGTATAACCCCCTGCCCTAGATGTACGTGTCACAGTATCAGTACTAGATATGACGTACAAAGTTGATTTGATCTTCTTGGTAGTCAGATTGAAGCAGATTCAGTTTCAGATATTATTTTCTAATATTTGAGATTTTTCAAAATTTTCTGAATTATTTAAGAAAATCTCCGATTTCGGTATCGACTCATACTGATAATTGACTCCATAATTTTTAATTTACAATCAGAGTTGATTCTAGAATCTGTTTTCATATTATTTTTTAAAATCATATTTTCTATTTTAGTGCATATTTGGAGATTTTTTTGAATTAGTCCAAAATCTGACCAAATCCGTGTCGACCAATTTCATTGATGCATTCCAAGATTTTTAATTTGCAAATCAGACCAGAATTTCTTGAATCTGATTTTACATTGTTCCTCTAGATAATATTTGATATTTTACAAAAATTTTGAGAACCGTTTTGAACTAGTTGAATTTTTACCCAATTATTAATATTAGTTAAATACTTTAAAACATATTTCTTCTCCACTTTCTTTCCTTCTTCCCCAACCACCGACTCTCCCAAAATCAACTTCCCTGTTTCTCAAATTTTCTCTTTCCAAATAATTCTCTCTCTCTCTCTCTCTTTCCCCCTACAAAATGAACTCTCTCTTTAATTACCCTTTCCTTTTCTCTCTTTCTAATTTTCCTTTCTCTCTGTCCCTTAACCCATTTCACAACCAACTCACTCCAACCTCCACCACCTTCTCTCCCAACTGGCCACCACCTCTGGAAGCCTCCATCTCCGGCAAGTCCACGCTAATGATCACCTGCACCGGCCACTTATTCCATCACCCTCTTCAAGTAACACCATCATCAACATCTTTATCTTCAACCCCACCATCTTTATCTTCACCAAATTCCACCACTACCAATCACACCACCATCATCACACATCAACCACCAACTTCTCCCTCTTCTTCACCATCTCCTCCACCTAAAATCACCACTTCTTATCCACATATCCTCCATCCACAATCATAACCACCTTCACTTCAAACCATCATCACCACCACCACTTCACCCACCATCTCCTTTCTGTTGGCCCAAAGGCCCATCACTCTAGTTTTGATGATGATTAACTTATGTAATTATAGTTTACTAATGATCTTGTGTTTATATATTTTCAGTTATTGATCAAGATCTTAGTAGGTGTTTAGCTTCAACAAAGAAGTTTTTGGAGCTATCATATATAGATTCAAGAGCTTGCGCATCAAGATCGCATCTAGCACTGGGTTGGAGTCTAGCTCGTTGGATCGTGTTTGGATCGGGTCATCTTGAAGATGAGGATCGACAAGAAGATTTCGATTTGCTTAGATCTTGTGTAAGGTAGATAGTATTGATATGCTCAAGTTCAACACACAAAAGTTTCAATATGATTTGTTTTCGGTTTAACCGGGTTTTAGATTTCAAGTTCAAATATATGGTTTTCATGAATAGATAGAATCAAAACAATTTTACATGGTTTAATGTGTATTAGATTTGATCTAAATACACTTATGCTTCATCTATTTAGAAAAACTTATTTTGATGATCCTATTCACATGTTTGGAGTTTTGTATTTAACAAAACTTATTTTTGGATTTCATGTCAAAAACATAGATATATTATTTACATGTGTATTAGATTCAATCTATACACAATATGCTTCAAAAGAGTGTTAAATATCTTGTTTTTATATTTATACAAGTTTGAGAAAAATCGAATTTCCTTTTCAAAGTTTGGTTTTTGAAAAATACTGAATTTGTGTTTAAGCCTAATTTCTAAATCAAAAAAATAGTTCAAATAGTTTGTAATATGTGTTGATTTTTGGTCACACATATTTGTTATTTAAAGATCTTACAAGAACATATTTTTGTGAAATTTATGTGTATTTATGGGATTTAATTGGTATTAAATTAACCAAGTTTTTCTACCCAAAAACCCAGCCACACTTAGCTGGCGGTCGACCGGACGGTCGACCAAGACAGGAGTCCATCGACTGGACTGGTCGATGATATGCACGAGGAACGTGCATAGGCCAGCTAAGTAGGCCGATCGGGCGGTCGACCGACTGAAAGCACCCAACTCTGGGGTGCTGGCCGGTCGACAGGCTTGGCCTGGTCGACCGGGCGGTCGACCAGAGGCTTAACGGTCAGAAAAATGACTGTTGGCCGGTTGACCGAGCGATCGGCCGGAAGGGTATTATAGACATTCTTGGCTGCAATGACTACATTTTTGAGAGGGTTATAAATACCCATCTCTTGGGCTGTTTTTAACAGGAATTTCAAGAGCAAAAAATTTTCATCTATACTAGTGCTTTAGCAGCAAGTTTTTAAAGAGTTTTTGTGCCAAAAAGATTTATCTTTATTTGTTTTCAAGGGTTGGAAAAATCAAAGAAAAAGAGAGTCTTTGGAAAATTGATTTTGATCTTCATTTCTATTTTATCCTAGAAGTTTTCCTAAGTATTTTTCTTTGTGATTTATTTTTCAAACACCTTATTTTCTCACACTTGAGCTATCATATCTATCCTGTCTATAGGATCTTGTTTTTGTGAGAAAAATTGGTTTGTGGTTTATTGAGAAAACCGAGTATTGTAATCTTCTTTGCTTTGAGTTTGTGTTCATCCCTCTTGTGTAGAGGTGATTGTGGTTGTTTGCTAAGTGCCTTATCCCTCTAAGTGTAGAGGTGATTGTTGTTTGTCTTAGTGCCTTATCCCTCTTGTGTGAGGTGATTGTTGTTGTGCCGTGCCTCTGTGTAGAGGTGGTTTTTTTTGGAGAGAGGAGTTATGTACTCCTAGTTTGTATTTGCCAAATCCTCAGTTGAGGTTCCCTGTGTGGGAGCTCCTGTGTGGACGTACAGTGAAAATTCTTCTGTATGAAGGCGGGAAAGTAGAGCAGTGGCTCGAATCTCGAAACATATCTCGGTGTTTGCGATTGATCCACCATCTCTAAACTTTTTCTCTATTATATCTTGCATTGCTTTATCTTGTTCATATCATACATGCTAGATATTGTTTGTGTATGCCCATACTTGTCTTGAACCAAGAGAGCTTCAAATAGCACCTCAATTCTTATTTAGAGGAATCAAGATGAGTTAGTCCAGAGCCCTTCACTGGGAATTCGGCTATATTCTTTGGTTACACATAGTGTGTTGCATTAAGTTTTTAATTTCGCATCATTTATATTAAATTAGCTTATACACCTATTCACCCCCTCTAGGTGTATTTTCAATTCGTATCAGAGCCTACGCTCCTGATATTAGGTTTAACCACCTAGGAGTGAGATCTTGGTTAGCTAATCTATATTTACATTTGCACACATATAATTTATACACCCATGGATTTCATGACCCATCCCATGTTTGATGTTTCCAACATCGATATATGGAAACTTAGAATGAGTGCCTATTTAAAAATCCTAGGAATGCATGTTTACCTTGCTACTACCAAGAAATCTTATCTTGGTAATAACAAGTATATAGAAGCCAATGCATAAGCCTTAGAGGCACTTAAGCAAATATTAAGCAAAGATTACTTATCTATGATTTTTCATTGTGATTCCGCTTTTGCAGTGTGGAACATGAAATCACCTAGGAGGGTGAATAGGTGATGACTATACTTAGTGGCAAATAATACAGATTAAAGAACTAATTAACAATAAACAACAACAATATTAAAAACTTGCAAAGGAGTAGACAAATAATAGCAAGTAAAAGAGATAGTAGAGTTTAGAGAGATGTGGACAATCGCAAATACGAGAATATGTTTCGAGGTTCGAGCCACTGCTCTACGTCCCCACCTTCAACATGATGAAGGATTTCAAATATGCTTGATCCCACCGGATCGTCAATACAAGTTCTCACTAGAACTCTTCGGACATACTTGTTCTCTCTCATGGTGCCGCAACACCAACGTAGAGCTCACTAGCTCGCTTGAGGCCGCAACCTCTACAACTTCTCAATTTGAGGAAATGGTGATCAACACTTTACCACAAACTAAGCTCACTTGCACAATCCTACAACCAAGATGAGGAGATGAAACTTTAGGGATTGTGTAGTGCTAAAACCAAGTAGAGAAGTGGAGAATGCTTCAAGCTAAAACACTCAAGGATTGGAAATATATGGCTCAATAAAAATCTTTTGCTAAAAGGTTAAACTTTGAAAAACTTTGATCTTAAACTTGTAAATCTTGTATTTAAGTTGTATAACACTCCCACTATTTATGTGGGATGAAAACTGGGTTAGAGAAGCTAATAGATTCGTTGGAAGAAGCCCCAACAAAAGACAAAACAGAATATAGCCGTTGGCAGCCTTTCAGTAGACTTTGTCTACTGTCGGTCGACCGGGCCGGTCAACCGCCAACGGTCGGATTTCCGACCGTTGGGAAAGCGGTCGACCGTACGGTCGACCGAAGTTCCCAAATAGAGAGTGAACACTCTCTGTCGGTTGACCGAACCGGTCGACCGGATCAAACAGAGAGCTCTGCTCTTTCTGCCGGTCGACCGGGACGGTCGACCGATGTGCACCATGCACATTGGTGCATGTCGGTCGACCGCCCGGTCGACCGATAGAGCAGTTCTGCTCTGCCAGCAGTCGACCGGATAAGGCCAAAAGATAGATTTTGAATAGCTTGAAGTCTAAAATTTTTCGATAAATTTCTTTTAGATGGTTAGATACAAAGTAAAGTTCTAGGGTTTGGAAAGACTAGAGTGTGATCATAGATCAACACTAATAAAATTTGAACTATATTTTGATAAAAAATTTGTTTCTAAACTAAAAACTGTTTTTCCAAATACTTGTTTTTCCAAAAACCGATTTTTTCAAACTTTGTTTTTCTGAAACTTGGTAAGAAATTTTGTAATAAAATTTTGTTTGAAAGCATGAAGCAACATCAAATGTGTGTGTGTGGCAATCCCAAGGCTATCAACCTCTATCATCTCGGTTTTGACAAATAGACTATAAATCCTAACTAAAATGAAAAATGCAAAGATACAAATCTTGTAGTATAGTCTTCTCAACTTGTTTGATCCTGGAGCTCTTCTACTGTGCTAGGCTCTGCGATGTAAATCTTCGCGGCTTCCAAATGTGTGAGTCTTATATTAGAGCCTTCAATCAACCTATGGTTTTACCTGAAACTCATTCAAACAATCTTGTTAATATCTAACTACATATGGTTTGTTATCATCAAAACTTGAGGCTAATGGCCTTTGGGCCAACAATCTCCCCCTTTTGGATGATGACAAAACATATGGAGTTATTACAAATATATTTTGGGTGGAGACTTCAAGTGAAGCTCCCCCTTAACTCATGCATATATAAAACTATGATATAAAGATCTAAATGCATAACAAAGGCATATATATGATATGACAATAAACACATATGCCAACCATCCATGCATACCAAAGATACAGAAATATATATGTATGCATATATGGTTACCTCCATCCATCCAGAAATATCTCCAACCTCCAGAGTGAGTGGTAGAAGGTTGGAACAAAAATAGAACAAGAAGCAATAGACAACCAACCATATATACCACATGGAGATAACAAAGATAACTACAATATCATAATAAAAAGATGACCATACAAGATAGGAGGTTCATGCCAACCTCAAAAACCAGAAGCATAACACATGTCCACAAACACATGTCCATACAAAAAGCAAACTAATACCCAAATACATGCATAGAAAAATAATCCAGAAATAACACATAAATAACTCCAAGAATTCTAACTCCCAGAATCTCTCCCCCTTTTTGACATCATCAAAAGGGTCAACATCTCCCAAAATCAGGGTCTTCCGGGGAAGTAGGTGGCGGAGGTGGAGCAGAAGGAGGAGCCCAGGCGGCGAACGGAGGGCCAGAAGGAGGAAGTGGCTGAGCACGATCATGAGGAAGAGGAGCCGGCCAATCAAATCTGTGGTAGATGCCGCGGATACAGGTATGCATATAGCGAATGGAGTCACAGATATGGTTGAAGTCATTGTCCAAACGCTGCTCCAGCCGCTGATAGTTTGCGGTCATCTCAACGGAAATTTGCTGGCGGTGCTCGGTCATCTCAGCTGAAATCTGCTGGTGGTGCTAGATCATCTCAGCTGAAATCTGCTGGTAGTGCTCCCGAAGCTGGGTGGATAAGGTTAGATAGGGGTCAAAAGGAGCAGAAGAGCCAGAGGAGGATCCAATAATAGCAGGAAAGATAGGCTGCGGCTGAGGAGCAGGAGGACGCTTCCTAAGACGCATCCTCTTGAGGAGGGTGCTGTTAATGTCTACTGATGGTTCAATTGACCGTTCAGAGGAAAGATCAAAATTTAACTGCTTCAAAAGACGGGTGATGAGCATCCCAAAGGGCAAGTGCCGGTTTGGGACAAGAAGATGATCAGAAGTCAAGTAGTTGATGATGAGTTTAGGGATGTTGATTCTATTGCCTTTCAGAAGGCAATAGATGACAAGAGGAGCAAAACCCCTAGCGTGACTATTGTAACGCCCCGATCCCGGCGGGTACGGAGACGTTACTGCAACGTATATACGCAGGTCAGAAATACCCTCACGTATATACGCTAAGCATCAGTACAGGCAAGAATCAGAGTACGGAAGCAAATGGTGCATTATACATTCCAACACATGAGTACAATTACAAAGTTATCACCAGAGGTGACAAATATTACAATAATATTACATCACCAACATGGCGCAAATGCGAGAATACAAAGGATGTACAAGTATGAACAGTACAAAAGGCACTCACGAGTTTACAAAAGGAAAACTCGAGAGGCACACAGGGGGCCTGGAAGGATAGAGCTTCAGATGGTCTGCTGGAGATCCATGCTACCGCTGCGCCACTCTGATCAACAACTGGGGGAATCCACACGCTCCAAGCTCCATGACCTGGACATGAGAATCCAGGGGAGTCAGATAGAACTCCCCAGGCGAGTGGTGATACAAAAGCCAGATGGCGTGCAAGGATAAGCACATGTGTATCGATAAAAACCGAAGTCATGAATAAGCATTGAAAATCGTATCGTGAGTACCAGCATACAAGAACAAGAGGGATATAGTAGGTGACTGCCAGTAAAGAATACACATGGTATAGTAAGATAAGTGCAGGTAAAGAGATGAGAAGTAGAGTAGATAGGATAATACCAGATATCTCCTAAACTAACATAAAACCGATAAAAACCGATAAAATCGAATAAAGCCGATTACAAGCAAAACCGATCGTACAAGCTTAGGTCACGGCTCCATGAGACTAGTACATCGAAGGAATAATCCAAATAAGGAAACCCTCATTTATATACCTTTATCACATGTTACCTTTATCACATGTCACCGTAATCCAAGCGCATACAACCCGGATTACAAAACAACACAACAGTTTCATATTAGCATATTATTATAATTGGGGCCGTCTAAGTTGTAGGTTTTAGTATATGTCCCATTCCACATATTCTCACTTACAACTTATATGGCAAGTTATTCGGAAACTGATAAAGTTCGATGAATCATGTTTCAGATGGGCCCCGTACATGCCCGGGACAACGGTCCAGGAGTATCCGGTGCTGAGCCGGAATGTACCGCTAGGTACCGGGACTTATGGACGCCCGAACAGGAATAGAGTATCGCAGATCCCATAGAAATAGGCCTAGGGCGTGTGCATACTCGGCAGGAATAATCAGGAGTAGGGGTGCCAGCACACCCCACGGAATCCCTGGTGGCCGCCAGGTGATCCCTCAAGTATGTGGCCACGCGTGACTCGATAAGACCACCATAAACATGATTAATCAGGGCCCATCAGTTTCTCCCAACCTGGGTACAAGTTGTCTTATAATAATTTATCATGTAATTATCAATTTACGGGAATAACAGGAGCAGGACATGATCAGAAATTCAGGAGTACAGGTCACTGTATATAATACAGGATAACAGGTCACTGTATATAATACAGGATAACAAGACAGGATTCCCGTAAATGTGATAATCACAGGTCAAGTATTAATATAACAGGAGTACATAACAGGCATAACAGGAGCCATAACAAGCATAACGGGAGTTCATAACAAGAGATCAGTGTCAAGTAGTAGCATGTCTGGTGTCAGGTGATAACACATTAGTTGTCAGGTGATACAAACAGGAGTTAATTAGTAGCATGTAAATGACATGTATGAAGTAATGGCATGTCAATGAAGTAATGGCATGTCAAGTATTAACATATCAGGTAAATACATGGCATGATGATAGAGTAGTAGCTGAGCACAACCAAGCGGAGCTGAGTAAGCTGGAGGCACAGACAGCCAACAGTATTTAACATTGGAGCGTTTGGCAAGGTTACCGGGACAACTCGGCTTGAGTAGCAAATCCGGCAGCATCTTGCGTAGACGAATCTAGTGATAAAGTGCTGACCGCTGATCATGATAACCAGGCGGAGCTGAGAAACCTGACGGTCCCAATCACCTCTCTTTCAAGATAGTGAGAGATCGGAGGCTGAAGGATGGAGAGACCTGTCGGTCCCAATCACTTCCCTTTCGAGATAGTGAGAGACCGGAGGCTGAAGGACGGAGAGACCTGACGGTCCCAATCACTTCCCTTTCAAGATAGTGAGAGACCGGAGGCTGAAGGCTGAGGGACCAAGAACGCTCAGGGTTTAAGCGCACTCTCGGAGGCTACCAGCCATCCCAGGAGTGGGCAGAAACCCAGAGTTCAACGACCACGAAGGGTCAGCCACGCATAGTATAAAGCAGTAAAATACATATAAACATGGAATAAAATACATGTCGACCCGACAAGGCGGGGAAACCCAAATGGAGGCGAGAGCGAGGACACTCGCCTAAATCTCTGGAATAGCTGAAAACTCTGAAATCCATGGAACTCGCGTACGCGCCATAAATATAATAAGTGAAGAGGAGAGAGAAAGAGTTAGAGAGAGAAAGAGAGAAAAACTAGAGAGAGAAGTATATGGAAGGAGAGAGTGCACAGGGAGACGCGGGTTTTGAGAGTGAGACGCGGGAGTCGCAGACGCGGGAGTCACGTCGCGGGAATAGCAGACGCGGGAATCACAGACGCGGGAATCGCGTCGCAAAGGTGCCACAAACGCGGGGTTCGAGACCCGCGTTCAAGTCAGGACACGAGAAGAACGCGGACGCGGTCATGGGTTCCGCGTCGCGTTAGCATGAGAAGAACACAGACCCGGGCATTAGCTCCGCGTCGTGCAGACATGAAAGGGACACAGACGCGGGCATGGACTCCGCGTTGCGTCGGTACAAGAACGCGAAGGCCGCGTTTAAACAGATGCCAAGAACGCGAAGATCCGCGTTAAGGCATTGCCTGGACGCGGGGGTGAGATCCGCGTCAGTAATATACAGAGAGGAGGAGGGAGAGAGAAAGGGAAAGGTGCTTGCTTTGGTGGTGGTGTTATTTGGTGGAGGAGTTGGATTTTGATGGAGTAATGAAAAAGAAGGTGAAGGAGGTGATGTTTGGAGGTTGAAGTAGTGGAGATGGAGGTGGTGTTGTGATGGTGAAAGTGATGGTGGAAGTGAAGATGGTGGTGGAAAATAGTAGAGGTGATGGTGATGTTAGTTGTTGTCGTTGTAATCGTCACCGTAATGATTACCGGAATAATCGCGAACGATTACCGGAATCATCATCGGAGATATTACTGACGAAGAAGAGCTCGGCCCCAATCCAAAGGAGGTGGCCGGCCCTTGAGAAGATGATGGGGTGGTGGTTTTGTGGAGAGGTTTTGATGGTGGTAGTTTTGGAGAAGGTAAAGAAGAAGGTGAAAGCTTTGGTAGAGTTTGTTGGAGGTTTACATGGAGATGGAGGAGGAAGAAGATGAAGGTAAGGAGTTGGAGAAGTTGTAGTGGTTGTTGTTGTGGTGGAGATGAAGGAGGAGTTGGTGGTGGTTAGAGTTTTGGTGAAGAGAAAATGAAGTGGAATGAAGAAGGAAAAGTATATATAGGATTTGGGAATTGTGATGGTGATGTAAAAATGTAAAAGAGAGGGGGTTATTTGTAAAATGGCGGGGTGAAGTGGCTCTCTTTGGCCGGCCATGGTGATGGGAGAGGAGTTGGATATTTTGGAGAAGATATTTTTGGAGGAGGAGATATTTTTGATGGAAGGTTGGAGAAGATAATGGAAGAATGGAGAATTTGGTAGAATTTGGTGGAAGGAAAAGGAAGGAAAGAAAATAGGAAAAAGGAAAAGAAAATGAAAAAAAGAAGATATTTTCTTGGAAGAAAAAGGAAAAATAATTAGAGTGGCAGATTTCCGGGATTCAGTTGCGGATGCGGAAAACTTTCGGAAAAATACCGAAATCGTCCGAAAATCAAGTATCTCGGAACGACCCGCAAAAATTCTCAAAAATCAAGAATATTATTCTAAGAATCATGGTGAAATCCGTTTCAAGCAATTCTTTATAGTTTTTAAATTAAAAATCCTGAAATCGGTCGCCAATATCGGTCGACACCAAATCTGGCAGAAATCTGATAAATTCTGAAAATTCCCAAAAAATGAATTAAGATAGTAAATATTATTCTAAGCAAATATGTGAAAGCGTTTTCTCAAAATTTGACTCCATTTGTAAATTAAAAATCTAGGAATCGGTCAGTGGCACTGGTCGACACCGGTTTTGAAGATTTTCATTTTAATTCAGGAAAATTCCAGAAAATCACAGAAAATCTAAAATATTAGAAAATGATGTTTAAAACTGAAATCGGTCAAATCAGAATAGCAGAAAGACCAAATTGAGTAATACACTAGGATCGGGTCCCTGGTTCAGAGAAGAGCAGACTCTGAGTCCATGAATCCTGATCCAAGACAAAACGATCATATAAATAATTCATAATAAAAAATAAATATAGGAAGTAAATCGAAAAATATGATCAAAAAATTTGAATACGCAACTAAGTACGTATTCCGGGAGCGGGGTGTTACAACTATACTCTCCTGATTTTGGCAGGAGGTTATAGAACACGATCTTAGCCAGGACCTGCGCGGTGAGAGTACAGTACTTCACCTCCTCGTTCCTAACTAAGCCAAGGTTGTCATCATCATGAAGCAGGGTAGATGTGGTGTGGACAGACTCACCGTTAGGATATTCAAAGTCATGCAGATCGACGTTATAAATGTCTACTCCCTCACAGAAGAGGTGTAGGTGACGTGAAAATTGTTGAAGAGAGATGTCTATATCTCTGCCCATGACTCTAAATTTAATGTGATTTTGTTTAAATGAGAGATTAGAATAAAAATATTACACTAATGCAGGATAAACTAGTTCCTTAATGGTGACAAAATTTTCTAAAGAGCTGGATCCTAGAATAGTTGCAAGATTGAGGTGCTCAAAATCACTGAGCACCGCAGTCCTACCTGAGTTCACATTTTTAGTTGAAATTATGGCATACCTATAAGAAGCATTTTGTGACACAAATGGGGAGGATGATGATTGGGGGATTTTCCCCTTTTCAGATCGGGATCTTTTTGACATTTTAGATGGATAATCAAGATAAAAGCACGATCTAAGCAAGAAAGATAAGGAATAATCAAGGAAAAATTAAAAGATCTAAAGGAAATAAATTATACCTTGAAAATCAAGAGAAATCCTCAAGAGATTGTAGATCTAGAGCCTGAAAGTAATTTTCCCAAATTTTATGGAGGAATTTGGGGGTTTGGAGAGTTGGAAAGGAGTTGGAATGGGTTTAGGGTTGAGAGAATAGGGGAGGAGAGGTGATGGAGGCAGTGGAAGATGAAGAGATGAGAAAAATTAGGAGTTAGGGTTTATATAGAGTCGTGTAAAAAAAAAAAACAGCTTACCCGACTCTCGGTCGACCGGGCCGGTCGATCGGTGGAAACTGATCGGGGCGAAACTAGCACTCAAAAGTGTGTATTTATGAAATCAATGTAAAAGCTCGTATATGTGCTCATGTGCCCTCGATACTTCCGTTATAGCATTGGCTCAATGGGTCGAATCCACAGGGACGGGAGGCGATAGAAGCATTAACAGTTTTTATTCACGTTTTATGTTAACAGTTCTTCTTTGTTAAAGAATTAGAAAGAAAGTGAAAAGAAAGGAAAACGAAAACAAGCATGTGGTAGGTGGAGAAGGCGATGAAAACGGCGAAGAAAACAAAAGAGAAGTGGTTTGGAAAACAAAATAGAAAGAAAGATGAAGCTTATGGTAGAGAAGATGAAACGAAGGTTAAACAAAGAAGATGGTGAAAACACGATGAAACGATAAAAGAAGTATTTTGATATAGACTTTTAAAACAAGATAAAATAAAGCTCATGGCTACTAACTACCAATTGCTCCACTAACCATGCTAACCTCTTAGTGATAGTTGCCTCACATTGATCCTCGGCCATCACTAATCCTTGGCTTCAAGAGACGATACAAAGCATGGCAAATAAGATGGTTCATCACATTCAAACTTGCATCAAGAGCAAGCTAATACAAACATTAGATCATCAAACCATTAGAAGCAAGCATGAAATAAGAGAGAGAGTTAGCTTGGTTAGCAAGTTAGCAAGTTAGATGTTAGAACCCATCATCATGAGCCATCAATGGCTCTTACAAGAGCAAGGCCTTATAGAGGCTATTAGATTCATGTGGATTATCAAGTAAGTGGTTAGATGGTTAGTGGTTAGTAGTTAGATTGTCATGAGAAGAAGAAAAGTTAGCCAAGCAACATGTAGAAGATGGAGGAGATTATATTGGAGAAGAAAGGAGGCACCTTTACATAGATTGTCACCATCTATTACATCAATCCTTCTCTATCTCTCTCTCTCTGAATCTCTCAGCCTTAATACATGATCTAAAAACGAAATAACATAACAAAATACAAGAAATGAAGAACACCTACCTACACTACACTAAAACATGAAAACCCTAGCCTAAAAATGAAAACTGCCCCCGTTTTTGCCAAATGCAGGGCTATTTATAGGCATAGGATGATTCCAGAAGACGAGACGGGGCCACGCGTCGAAAATCAACGCGTGGCTCCATTCAATTGCCATGGAAACGCGGCAATTGCCTCGTTTCCGCGACAATACCAGGGACTTTGGTCCCTGGTTTTGTCAGGATATTCCTCTGGCTTCGAGAATAATCTTGGTATATCCCATTTCTGGTAATTTCGCCCGAATATTCGTCTGACGTGCGCAGGAGTCTAGGTTCGACGTATCTTCTAGATAATCCTTTGCTTGGTCTCCACGAAATTCGGGATTAATTACCCTAAAAGGGGTTTAATTAAGCTCTTATTACTCCTTTGCCCTTAAACTCTTGATTTACCTGCAATAGAGACCAAAACACGGTTTAGACCGACATTTTATTCATAAATCGGTGGGGAAATGCGATATAATAATGCATAATCGTAGACTAATCACACCCCCACACTTATCTTTTGCTCGTCCCGAGCAAAACTAAACAAGAAAAGAAAAACTATACTATAAATGTTATTACACCACTTTCGCAGGTGATGCGATTGCACTGAGCGTGTGCAACAAGCCGTTAAACCTCTAGGTTACCCTAGAGGAGGAGTGTTGTCTCTGAGGGTTTTCAGCGGATTGTACCCACAAAATCCATAAAGAAAGAAGACAAATGTTAGTATTTTGAAAACGCATTTTGAAAGAGAGACAAGTTTTCAAAATATTTTTGCAAAAATATAAGCGATCTAAGATCATAAGTCCACCAAAAATGAGTCTTCCTTAAACTTAGTCTCTATGCAAGATCTTGTCTTCAATTAAGGTAAGAATTCAAAATTGAATTGAATATTTTATCTTTCATAAAACCTAGATAATATGCACTTTGTGATATTGAAGATTTCTGGGATTTCAACTCCAACCATCAAGCCATTTATTTATATTCATATATATATATATATATATATATATATATAATATATATATATATATATATATATATATACATATTTTCTTTTTTTCTTCCCTTAGTTTTCTTAGGCTTTCTAGTTCACCCATGTAGTGAGCCTATAACCGATGACTCCCAGACCAGACGGTTTTAGGGCACCAGATGAGAAAACATCCCTTGGGTTTAAGGACTCGAGTAAACAAGGCCACAAAACTAAGGGGGATTATTTGTTTCTTTTGACCACCGTTAGGCGTGAACAAATATGCTTCTTGAGGCATAGTTATCCAGCTTAATAAGTGATTTTTTCTCTTCTTTTTTTTTTTCATTTATATATATTTATTTTTGTTTTATGGCATTTTAGGTCTTTGTTTTCATCCCAAAAATTGTGTAAGTGTAAAGTGCATACTATCTAAGGCAAAAAATTCAAGATAAAATTATCTCCCCAATCTATCATACTTAGCCTATATTCTTAAACAAGATCCATTATTTCAACTAGGTTTAAGATGTCATAATTAAGGTTTCCTTAATTTCTAAGATCATCTTAATTTTCTTAAAATAGATCAAAACTTTGTCTCTTATTTCAAAAAATTTTTAAAGAAAGAGAGAATTCCTATACAAAAGGGAAGATTTCTAAAAGTATCCTAAAAGAAGTGTAAAAAAAAGAAAATCTAAAAACTTAAAGAAAGAGAAAATTCCTGTACAAAAGGGAAGATTTCTAAAAGTATCCTAAAGAAGTGTAAAAGAAAGAAAATCTAAAAACTCTAAGTTAGTAAACCCTCCCCCACACTTATCGCATGCATTGTGTATATGTATGCATGAAACAAATAGAGAGGGAAGGAAAAATCACCTCAAGGTGGTGGTTCCGGTGGTAGTCTGATTGGTCCACGAAATGCGGCCCAATCCAATTTGCGTGGAATCCAAAGGAACCCACCAGAGACCTCTAAAATACAACCCACTAGAATGATGTATATATTTATGATTTTATTAAGAATTTTACCCTATCTAATTTTCAAATTTTCAAAATAATTTTAGAGTCAAATTTATCAAGACCCTTGTCCGAGAATGGAATGATTGATTTGGACTCAGGAAGCATAGGAACTAATACCGACTCAGGAAAAAGACTTAAGTCAAGTAAAGGTTCGGGAGTCGAGATTGGTTCAGGAAGTGGGTCCAAATCAAGAAGTTGAAACTCAAGTCCACATTCATTTCCCCATGATGGAATGTGATTATCTACAATTGGTGATTCAAGTTCAAGAATGACAGGTATGGGAATCAAAACTGACTCTAAAATGTTGCCCAAATTGGGTAACAAAACTGGAGTCAATATTGATTCGGAAATTTGAACTGAATCACAAATTTGAGGTTCAAAGTCACATTCCTTAGTGAGTTCAATTCCACAAAAATGAGAACTTGCCAATTTATCAATGGGACTTTCAAAAGTATGAAATTGGTCAAGTTCAATATGATCATCATAAATGATTGGTGATTCAATTTCACAATGGACTGGCACTGGATCCAATACTGACTCGGGAAAGAATTGAAGTCAGGTGAAGACACCAGAGTCATAATTGAATCAGGAAGTAGAATTGAATCACGTATTTGAGGTTCATGATCATATTCATGCTCAAGTTCAATCTCAGGAAAAGGAGAACTTGCCAAAATGTCAATGGGATTTGAAGTTTGGACAAGTTCAGATGGGTGTGCTGAAATTGAATCTTGGTCTCCAAAACAACATGATTCCTTGGCTCTAATAGAATGGTTAGTGACATCAGAAATGGTCAAAGGATGAGAATGGAGAGTTTTGACCATCATATCTATGGCATGATTATGAGCAATTTGAGCTTGAGTCATGATTTCAAGCATCTTTTCATAGTTAATTGGTTCATCGTTTTGTTGTGACTGGGCCTGAAAAAATGAAGATTTGTTTTGAAAATTGTGGTGAAATCGTGAGTCCATCAGATTTAATTGTTGTTCGGACTCATGCAAGAATTCCTTACTCGTTCCCCAGGCAGATGGTTGTTCATTATGAGAAGGTGGAACTGAGTAATATTCTTGAAAATATTGTGGAATTGGAGAGGCCAACATTTTATGACGTTGTCGCTCGGCCTCTTGGAGATTGGCTTCAACTCTCTTTTCTAACTCAGATTTTTTTTCAATTGGTGGTTCAGAAAAAGGAGTATAGGAAGCGAAATCGGGGAATGAATATTATGTAAATTGTGGACAAGGTGGACATGGGGGACAAGGAGGTTGAAAATTAAACTCGGGGGAGGTGAATCCCCATTGACTCTGTGACGAGTTGAAATTATTTTGAAAATTATAGTCATAAGAATATGGGTATGAGTTATATTGATTCGGATAAGTCCAACCTGGTGTATTTGGTTGGTGCATATTGTAAAAAGCCGGGTTGGAATTATCCGAATCGAATGTGGTCGATGTGAAATATGGATTCATATTTGGATTGAAAGAATTGTTATTGTTGAATTCCATTTCATAAACAATCACAAACAGAAAAGAAAAATCAAACAACAAACAAAAAGAAAAAAAATCAAAACCAAGCCTATAGTAGGGTTGACTTAGACCTAGACGACTCCTAACTGGTCAATTACCCGGGGGAGGTTGTTGCTTGAATTTGACCACAAGCTAATCGGCCAGGTAGGGGCAAAATACGGTGGGAGGTATCCGTGCGTAAGCAACGGGCCTTAATTACGTTAAACCACGGTATCTTCGAGGCGTAACCTCTTAATCCCCAACCTTAAACACCGATTTCACAAGAGTAAGATTCAAAACAAGTTCCACCCTCAGTCAATCTCTTAATGAGTCCGAGATGTCCCTAGGGGCCAACGTCTATCAATTTTTATTAGGGCTTAGGTTGTGTGAGTGGGGAGGTGGTTTTTTGGGCTAAGGAAGGGTGATGAAATCCCCACCTTATCTTGTAGTGGGTTATGCCCTTAAGTTCAATTCGTGCAAGTGTGCAATATAGACAATAGTATAACACAAAGCGATAAATCACCCACGTGTTTGTCCTATGCTATATGCAATGCCATATGTATACCTCAATCCAGATCACAACAACAGAACAAAATACAATATATTGGAATTGAATTGACACGTGCCTAAATGCAAATGTCTAAACCGTTTTAAAAGCGTCCAAATACCGTATTTTAGTTCTTTAGTTTATTATGGTGTGTAGGCAATCAAAGCAGGAAAGTAATAGTACAGATCTACTAGCTATTACAATGAACACATCCCAGCACAACAAGATATATACAATGATCACACAATAGCCGCGTTTTCGTGGCAAAAGTCGCGTTTGTGCGGCGGTTCTTTAGAAGCTGGGGCCCTACTTTCAAGAGCAGGGAGATACAAAGCTAGTTTATGTTCTGTAATGTTAAGATCCTATAAAGAATGTCCTGCACACCAAAACAGAGAAGATAATGTTAACAAAAACGTGAAATCAAAACCATTCCCGTTCCCTGGCAACGGCGTCAAAAATTTGATCGGGGCGAAACTAGCACTCAAAAAGTGTGTATTTATGAAATCAATGTAAAAGCTCGCATATGTGCTAATGTGCCCTCGATACTTCCGTTATAGCATTGGCTTAACGGGTCGAATTCACAGGGACAGGAGGCGATAGAAGCATTAACAGTTTTTATTCACGTTTTATGTTAACAGTTCTTCTTTGTTAAAGAATTAGAAAAAAAGTGAAAAGAAAGGAAAACGAAAACAAGCATGTGGTAGGTGGAGAAGGCGATGAAAACGGCGAAGAAAACGGCGAAGAAAACAAAAGAGAAGTGGTTTGGAAAACAAAATAGAAAAGAAGATGAAGCTTATGGTAAAGAAGATGAAACGAAGGTTAAACAAAGAAGATGGTGAAAACACGATGAAACGATAAAAGAAGTATTTTGAAATAGACTTTTAAAACAAGATAAAATAAAGCTCATGGCTACTAACTACCAATTGCTCCACTAACCATGCTAACCTCTTAGTGATAGTTGCCTCACATTGATCCTCGGCCATCACTAATCCTTGGCTTCAAGAGACGATACAAAGCATGAAAAATAAGATGGTTCATCACATTCAAACTTGCATCAAGAGCAAGCTAATACAAACATTAGACATCAAACCATTAGAAGCAAGCATGAAATAAGAGAGAGTTAGCTTGGTTAGCAAGTTAGCAAGTTAGATGTTAGAACCCATCATCATGAGCCATCAATGGCTCTTGCAAGAGCAAGGCCTTATAGAGGCTATTAGATTCATGTGGATTATCAAGTAAGTGGTTAGATGGTTAGTGGTTAGTAGTTAGATTGCCATGAGAAGAAGAAAAGTTAGCCAAGCAACATGTAGAAGATGGAGGAGATTACATTGGAGAAGAAAGGAGGCACCTTTACATAGATTGTCACCATCTATTACATCAATCCCTCTCTATCTCTCTCTCTCTGAATCTCCCAGCCCTAATACATGATCTAAAAACGAAATAACATAACAAAATACAAGAAATGAAGAACACCTACCTACACTACACTAAAACATGAAAACCCTAGCCTAAAAATGAAAACTGCCCCCGTTTTGACCAAATGCAGGGCTATTTATAGGCATAGGATGATTCCAGAAGACGAGACGGGGCCACGCGTCAAAAATCGACGCGTGGTTCCATTCAATTGCCGTGTTTCTGCGGCAATACCAGGGACTTAGTTCCCTGGTTTTTGTCAGGATATTCTTCTAGCTTCGAGAATAATCTTGGTATATCCCATTTCTGGTAATTTCGCCCGAATATTCGTCTGACGTGTGCAGGAGTCTAGGTTCGACGTATCTTCTAGATAATCCTTTGCTTGGCCTCCACAAAATTCGGGATTAATTACCCTAAAAGGGGTTTAATTAAGCTCTTATTACTCCTTTGCCCTTAAACTCTTGATTTACCTGCAATAGAGACCAAAACACGGTTTAGACCAACATTTTATTCATAAATCGGTGGGAAATGCGATATAATAATGCATAATCGTAGACTAATCAGAAACCGAGAGCAATCTCGGTTTCATTCGGTTGGCCGCTTTGGTCGACCGGTTACGGGCAGAAGAAAAAATTTTTCTATTCCAGGCTAGATCGGTCGACCGGGCCTTATGCCAGGCCAGATCGGTCGACCGGCCGGTCGACCGGCACAGCTGAAAACAGTTAAGTAAAACTGTTTAAAAATTTAATTTAATAAAACTTTCTTTTAAAAGGATATTCTTATATAATTATAAGAATGAAATTGAAATCTCATTTGGCATGAAAAACTCAATAAAAAGTTTAATTTTTATTTTCATTTATTTTATTATCAATAAATTTTCATTTATTAATTAAGCGATAAACATGAGATGTTGAAGCCGAATACCCCGTTAAGGGTTCTGAACTTCTCCTCGAAATTCCTCTAGGTAAGAGTTGAGGCGCGCAATTGCCATCTCTATTTATTTGCTTAATTTGGTTAGATAAATTTTTATTTTGACAATATTCTTATAAAACATTATGTTAATAAAATCTTGATATCTGGACAAGCAAAATATGGCAAGCGATCAAAACAAATTTAATAAATAATCCAATCATGGTTAAGATACAGAAAAAAATGGATATGCAATTTACACCTGTAAGGCATATTATCACAAAGATGCAACTAGCAAATCCTATATATATAAAAGGAAATTTTAGGTGGAGAAGTTACCAAACCATGGGTAATCTCCAAAATGGGTGCCTCTTTGATAGCGATGCAAGTGACGATGTATTCGTTAAGCCTTGATGCATCCACCACCCGGGCACCATCTCCCCCAAGTCTTGGAGGAGGACGACGCACCTGTATCAATTAAATTCGGTATGTCTTTTGGTACCCAAATCTTTTTGGGTCCTTTGGGGTTATTATTTTCTCGAACCCAAATATTTTTATTTGTCAAGTTTAGCTTAGCATAACAAAATTTTGCTAAATGGCCTTTGCGGCCACAATGTGCACATGTATAAATTCTACCATACATAAATGCATGCTTGTGTGTGTGTGCATGCTTGTGTGTATTTGATGCATGATGATGAGTGTGTTTCCCTTGGGATTTTCCTTTAGGAAACATAGATGCAAATTTAGTCATGTCAAATGCACATTTCTTTAAAGTTGTATCCAAAACTTCAATACGTTTTTGGATCTCTAAAAATTCATTTTTATTACAAGTAGAGATTGGGTTTTTGCCTTTACAAGAAGTTTTATATTTTCAAAATCCTTTTTTATTTTCTCAAAAGAGTTGACAATTCATTTTTCTCATTTAAAACAAACTCAAATTTATTCTTTAAAGAATCATTTTCCTTTTTCAATTTTTTATTTTGAGCAAGTGAAATTTCACCTACTTTGTAATTCTTCGAAAAAATGAGCTAGTTCATCTATAGTTAAATCTTCATCATCTAAGGTGTTTTCTAGGTTTACCTTAGAAGCATCATCACCATGTGCCATGAAACACATGTGTGCGGTGTCGATCTCCTCTTCGGATCCTACTCCGAGTCATCCCACGTGGACATCATTGCCTTCTTCTTCTTTTGCCCGTTCTTGGAGGTAGTAG